>JALDNG010001839.1:0-48240 GCA_024349245.1 Neodontobutis hainanensis | reverse complement strand
CTAATGCACTTCTACAGTCTGTTCTAATGAAAGTCTACAGTCTGTACTACTGCTCATTTACAGTCTGTTCTACTGCACGTCTACAGTCTGTATAACTGCACCTCTACAGTCTGTTCTACTGCATGTCTACAGTCTGTTCTAATGCCAGTTTACAGTCTGTACTACTGCTCCACTGCAGTTTATTCTACTGCACGTCTACAGTCTGTTTTACTCTACATCTACAGTCTGTTCTAATGCACATCTATAGTCTGTTCTAATGCAAGTCTACAGTATGTTCTACTGCACGTCTACAGTCTGTTATAACGCACATCTATAGTCTGTTCTAATGCACATCTACAGTCTGTTCTAATGCACATCTACAGTCTGTTCTATTGCAAGTCTACAGTCTGTATTACTGCTCATCTACAGTCTCTTCTACTGCATGTCTACAGTCTGTTTAACTGCACCACAACAGTCTGGCCACAGAGAATCTGGATTCTCTGTGGCCTCTGCCTCCTCTGGTCTCTCTGTCTCCTCTGCCTCCACTGGTCTCTCTACCTCCTCTGCCTCCTCTGGTCTGTCTGTGTCCTCTGCCTCCTCTCGTCTCTCTGTGGCCTCTGCCTCCTCTGGTCTCTCTGTCTCCTATGCCTCCACTGGTCTCTCAGTGGCCTTTGACTCCACTCGTCTCTCTGTGGCCTCTGTCTCCTCTGCTCTCTCTCTGGCCTCTACCTCCACTAGTCTCTCTGACTTATCTGTCTCCTCTAGACTCTCTGTCGCCTCTTCCTCCTCTGGTCTCTCTCGGCCTCTGCCTCCTCTAGTCTCTCTGCCTTCTCTGCCTCCTCTTGTCTCTCTGTGGCCTCTGCCTTTACTGGTCTCTCTCTGGCCTCTGCCTCCTCTGGTCTCTCTGCCTCCGCTGCCTCCTCTGGTCTCTCTGTGGCCTCTGACTCCTCTGGACTCTCTGCCTGCTCTGGTCTCTCTGTGACCTCTGCTTCCTCTGGTCTCTCTGTGGCCTCTGCCTCCTCTTGTCTCTCTATTACTCTATCTCCTCTGGGTTCTCTGTCTTTCTGCCTCCTCTGAACTCTCGGTGGCCTCTTCCCCTCTGGTCTAACTGTGGCCTTTGCCTCTTCTGCGCTCTATATCTCCTCTGCCTACTCTGGTCTCTCTGTGGCCTCTGCCTCCTCTGGTCTCTCTGTGGCCTCTGCCTCCTCTGGCCTCTCTAGTCTCTCTGCCTCCACTAGTCTCTCTATTGCCTCTGCCTCCTCTGGTCTGTCTGTGGCCTCTGACTCCTCTGGTCTCTTTGTCTCCTATGCCTCCTCTAGTCACTCTGTGGCCTCTGCCTCCTCTGGACTCTCTGCCTCCTCTGGTCTCTCTGTGGCCTCTGCCTCCTCTGGTCTCTCTGCCTCCGCTGCTCTAACTGCCTCTCTATTCCTATAACTCCTCTGGTCTCTCTGTGGCCTCTGTCTCCTTTGGTCTCTCTGCCTCCTCTGCATCCTCTCGTCTCTCTGCCTCCTCTGGGCTCTCTGTCTTTCTGCCTCAACTGAACTCTCGGTGGCCTCTTCCCCCTCTGGTCTAACTGTGGCCTCTTCCTCTTCTGCTCTCTCTATCTCCTCTGCCTCCTCTCGTCTCTCTGTGGCCTCTGCCTCCTCTGGTCTCTCTGTGGCCTCTGCCTTCTCTTGATTCTCTGCCTCCTCTGCCTCCTCTAGTCTCTCTGCCTCCACTGCTCTCTTTTTTGCCTCTGCCTCCTCTAGTCACTCTGTGGCCTCTGCCTCCTCTTGACTCTCTGCCTCCTCTGGTCTCTTTGTGGCCTCTGCCTCTTCTGGTCTCTCTGCCTCCTTTGCCTCCACTGGTCTCTCTATTGCCTCTGCCTCCTATGGTCTCTCTGTGGCCTCTACCTTCTCTGCTCTCTCTCTCTGGCCGCTGCCTCCACTGGTCTCTATGTGGCATCTGCCTTTTCTGGTCTTTCTGCCTCCTCTGCCTCCTCTGGTCTCTCTGTGACCTCTGCCTCTTCTAGTCTTTCTGTGGCCTCTGCCTCCTCTAGACTCTCTGCCTCCCCTGCTTCCTCTCGTCTCTCTGTCTCGTCTGCCTCCTCTGGTCTCTCTGCCTCCTCTGCCTCCTCTGGTCTCTCTGTGGCCTCTGCCTCCTCTGGTCTCTCTGTGGCCTCTGTCTTCTCTTGTCTCTCTGCCTCCTCTGCCCCCTCTGGTCTCTCTTTTTCTACTGGTCTCTCTATTGCCTGTGCCTCCTCTGGTCTCTCTGTTGCCTCTGCCTCCTCTGGTCTCTCTGCCTCCTCTGCTTCCTCTCGTCTCTATGTGACCTCTGCCTCCCTTGCTCTCTCTGTCTCCCCTGCCTCCACTGGTCTCTCTGCCTTCTCTGCCTCCTCTGATCTCTCTACCCCCACTGGTCTCTCTGTGACCTCTGCAATCCTCTGGTCTCTCTGTGGCCGATGCCTCCTCTGGATTCTCTGTGGCCTCTGCCTCCTCTGGTCTCTCTGTCTCCTCTGCCTCCACTGGTCTCTCAGTGGCCTTTGACTCCACTCGTCTCTCTGTGGCCTCTGCCTCCTCTGCTCTCTCTCTGGCCTCTACCTCCACTAGTCTCTCTGACTTATCTGTCTCCTCTAGTCTCTTTGTCGCCTCTTCCTCCTCTGGTCTCTCTGTGGTATCTGCCTCCTCTGGTCTCACTGCCTCCACTGGTCTCTTTATTGCCTCTGCCTCCTCTCGTCTCTCTGTGGCCTCTGCCTCCTCTGGTCTCTTTGTCTCCTCTGCCTCCTATAGTCACTCTGTGGCCTCTGCCTCCTCTGGTCTCTTTGTGTCCTCTGCCTTCTCTGGTCTCTCTGCCTCCTCTGGTCACTCTGCTGCCGCTGGCTCCTCTGGTCTCTCTGTGGCATCTGCCTTTTCTGGTCTCTCTGCCACCTATGCGTCCTCTAATCTCTCTGCCTCCTTTGGTCTCTCTGTCTTTCTTCCTCCTCTGAACTCTCGGTGGCCTCTGCCTCCTCTGGCCTCTCTGCCCCGTTGCCTCCTCTGGTCTCTCTGTCTCCTCTGCCTCCACTGGTCTCTCTGCCTTCTCTGCCTCCTCTGCTCTCTCTACCTCCACTGGTCTCTCTGTGACCTCTGCATTCCTCTGGTCTCTCTTTGGCCTATGTCTCTTTTGGATTCTCTGTGGCCTCTGCCTCCTCTGCTCTCTCTTTCTCGTCTGCCTCCTCTCATCTCTCTGTGGCCTCTACCTCTTCTGGTCTCTCTGTGGCCTCGGTCTCCTCTGCTCTCTCTGCCTCCTCTGCATCCTCTCGTCTCTCTGCCTCCTCTTGCCTCTCTGTCTTTCTGCCTCCTCTGAACTCTCGGTGGCCTCTGAACTCTCGGTGGCCTCTGCCTCTGCCTCTCACTGTGGGCTCTGCCTCCTCTGGTCTCTCTGCCTCCTCTGCCTCCTCTGGTCTCTCTGTGGCCTCTGCCTCCTCTGGTCTCTCTGTGGCCGCTGCCTTGTCTTGTCTGTCTGCCTCCTATGCCCCTCTGGTCTCTCTGCCTCCACTGGCCTCTCTATTGCCTCTGCTTCCGCTCATCCCTCTGTGGCCTCTGCCTCCTCTGGTCTCTCTGTCTCCTCTGCCTCCTCTGAACTCTCTGTGGCCTCTGCCTCCTCTGGCCTCTCTATGGCCTCTGCCTCCTCTGGTCTCTCTGTGGCCGCTGCCTTGTCTGTCTTCCTCCTATGCCCCTCTGGTCTCTCTGCCTCCACTGGTCTCTCTATTGCCTCTGCTTCCTTTGGTCTCTCTGTGGCCTCTGCCTCCTCTGGTCTCTCTGCCTTTTCTACTTCCTCTCGCCTCTCAGTGGCCTCAGCCTCCTCTGGTCTCTCTGTGGCCTCTGCCTTCTTTGGTCTCTCTCTGGCCGCTGCCTACTCTGGTCTCTCTGAGGCATCTGCCTTTTCTGGTCTCTCTGCCTCTTCTGTCTCTCCTGGTCTCTCTGTGGCCTCTGTCTCCTCTAGACTCTCCTTGCCTCCCCTGGTCTTTCTGTGGCCTCTGCCTCCTCTGGTCTCTCTGCCTCCTTTGCTTCCTCTCGTCTCTCTGTGGCCTCTGCCTCCTCTGGTCTCTCTGTCTCCTCTGCCTCCTCTAGTCACTCTGTGGCCTCTGCCTCCTCTGGTCTCTCTGCCTCCTCTGCCTCCTCTGCTCTAACTGCCTCCTCTGGTCTCTCTGTCTCTCTGCCTCTTCTGGTCTCTTTGTGTCCTCTGCCTTCTCTGGTCTCTCTGCCTCCTCTGGTCTCTCTGCTGCCGCTGGCTCCTCTGGTCTCTCTGTGCCATCTGCCTTTTCTGGTCTCTCTGCCTCCTATGCGTTCTCTAATCACTCTGCCTCCTTTTGTCTCTCTGTATTTCTTCCTTCTCTGAACTCTCGGTGGCCTCTGCCTCCTGTGGCCTCTCTGCCCGTTGCCTCCTCTGGTCGCTCTGTCTCCTCTGCCTCCACTGGTCTCTCTGCCTTCTCTGCCTCCTCTGCTTTCTCTACCTCCACTGGTCTCTCTGTGACCTCTGCAATCCTCTCATCTCTCTGTGGCCTCTGCCTCTTCTGGTCTCTCTGTGGCCTCTGCATACTCTCGTCTCTCTGACTCCTCTTACCTCTCTGTCTTTCTGCCTCCTCTGAACTCTCGGTGGCCTCTGCCCCTCTGGTCTCACTGTGGGCTCTTCCTCCTCTGGTCTCTCTGCCTCCTCTGCCTCCTCTGGTCTCTCTGTGGCCTCTGCCTCCTCTGGTCTCTCTGTGGCCGCTGCATTCTCTTGTCTGTCTGCCTCCTATGCCCCTCTGGTCTCTCTGTCTCCACTGGTCTCTCTCTTGCCTCTGCTACCGCTCGTCTCTCTGTGGCCTCTGCCTCCTCTGGTCTCTATATGGCCTCTGCATCCTCTGGACTATCTGCCTCTTCTGGTCTTTCTGTGGCCTCTGCCTCCTCTGGTCTCTCTGCCTTTTCTGCTTCCTCTCGCCTCTCTGTGGCCTCAGCCTCCTCTGGTCTCTCTGTAGCCTCTGCCTTCTCTGGTCTCTCTCTGGCCGCTGCCTGCTCTGGTCTCTCTGAGGCATCTGCCTTTTCTGGTCTCTCTGCCTCTTCTGCCTCTCCTGGTCTCTCTGTGGCCTCTGTCTCCTCTAGACTCTCCTTGCCTCCCCTGGTCTTTCTGTGGCCTCTGCCTCCTCTGGTCTCTCTGCCTCCTCTGCTTCCTCTCGTCTCTCTGTGGCCTCTGCCTCCTCTGGTCTGTCTGTGTCCTCTGCCTCCTCAGGTCTCTCTGTGGCCTCTGCCTCCTCTGGTCTCTCTGTCTCCTCTGCCTCCTCTGGTCTCTCTGCCTCCTCTGGTCTCTCTGTGGCCTCTCCCTCCTCTGGTCTGTCTGTGTCCTCTGCCTCCTCTGCCTCCTCTGGTCTCTCTGTGGCCTCTGCCTTCTCTGGTCTCTCTTTGGCCGCTGCCTGCTCTGGTCTCTCTGAGGCATCTGCCTCCTCTGGTCTCTCTGAAGCATCTGCCTTTTCTGGTCTCTCTGTCTCCTTTGCCTCTTTGGTCTCTCTTTCTCCTCAAACTCCTCTGGTCTCTCTGCCTCCTCTACCTCCTCTGGTGTCTCTATGGCCTCTGCCTCCTCTGCTCTCTCTGTGGCCTCGGCCTTCCCTTGTCTCTCTGACTCCTCTGTCCCCTCTGGTCTCTCTACCTCCACTGCTCTCTCTATTGCCTCTGTCTCCTCTGGTTTCTTGGTCTCCTCTGCCTCCTCTAGTCACTCTGTGGCCTCTGCCTCCTCTGGTCTCTCTGCCTCCTCTGCCTCCTCTGCTCTAACTGCCTCCTCTGGTCTCTCTTTCTCTGCCTACTCTGGTCTCTCTATGGCCTCGGCCTCCTCTGGTCTCTCTATGGGCTCTGCCTCCTCTGGTCTCTCTGTCTCCTCTGCCTCCACTGGTCTCTCTGCCTTCTCTGCCTCCTCTGCTCTCTCTGCCTCCTCTGGTCTGTCTGTGTCCTCTGCCTCCTCTGGCCTCTCTGTGGCCTCTGCCTCCTGTGGCCTCTCTGCCCCGTTGCCTCCTCTGGTCACTCTGTCTCCTCTGCCTCCACTGGTCTCTCTGCCTTCTCTGCCTCCTCTGCTCTCTCTACCTCCACTGGTCTCTCTGTGACCTCTGCAATCCTCTGGTCTCTCTGTAGCCTATGCCTATCCTAGATTCTCTGTGGCCTCTGCCTCCTCTAGTCTCTCTGTGTCTTCTGCCTCCTCGGGTCTCTTTGTCTCCTCTGCCTCCTCTAATCACTCTGTGGCCTCTGCCTCCTCTGGTCTCTCTCCTCCTCTGCCTCCTCTGCTCTAACTGCCTCCTCTGGTCTCTCTGTCTCTCTGCCTCCTCTGGTCTCTCTGTGGCCTCAGCCTGCTCTGGTCTCTCTGTGGCCTCTGCCTTCTCTGGTCTCTCTCTGGCCGCTGCCTACTCTGGTCTCTTTGAGGCTTCTGCCTTTTCTGGTCTCTCTGCCTCCTCTGCCTCCCCTGGTCTCTCTGTGGCCTCTGCCTCCTCAAGACTCTCCTTGCCTCCCCTGGTCTTTCTGTGGCCTCTGCCTCCTCTGGTCTCTCTGCCTCCTCTGCTTCCTCTCGTCTCTCTGTGGCCTCTGCCTCCTCTGGTCTCTCTGTCTCCTCTGCCTCCGCTAGTCTCTCTGTCGCCTCTGCCTCCTCTGGTCTGTCTGTGTCCTCTGCCTCCTCTCGTCTCTCTGTGTCCTCTACCTCCTCTGGTCTCTCTGTGACCTCTGCAATCCTCTAGTCTCTCTGTCTCCTCTGCCTCCTCTAGTCTCTCTGTGGCTTCTGCCTCCTCTGGTCTGTCTGTGTCCTCTGCCTCCTCTCGTCTCTCTGTGGCCTCTGAATCCTCTGGTCTCTCTGTCTCCTCTGTCTCCTCTGGTCTCTCTGCCTCCTCTGGTCTCTCTGTGGCCTCTGCCTCCTCTGGACTGTCTGTGTCCTGTGCCTCCTCTGCCTCCTCTGGTCTCTCTGTGGCTTCTGCCTCCTCTGGTCTCTCTGTGGCCTCTGCCTTCTCTGGTTTCTCTATGGCCGCTGCCTCTCTAGTCTCTCTGTCTCTCTGCCTCCTCTGGTCTCTCTGTGGCCTCAGCCTCCTCTGGTCTCTCTGTGGCCTCTGCCTTCTCTGGTCTCTCTCTGGCCGCTGCCTACTCTGGTCTCTCTGAGGCATCTGCCTTTTCTGGTCTCTCTGCCTCCTCTGCCTCCCCTGGTCTCTCTGTGGCCTCTGCCTCCTCAAGACTCTCCTTGCCTCCCCTGGTCTTTCTGTGGCCTCTGCCTCCTCTGGTCTCTCTGCCTCCTCTGCTTCCTCTGGTCTCTCTGTGGCCTCTGCCTCCTCTGGTCTCTCTGTCTCCTCTGCCCCCTCTAGTCTCTCTGTCACCTCTGCCTCCTCTGGTCTGTCTGTGTCCTCTGCCTCCTCTCTTCTCTCTGTGGCCTCTACCTCCTCTGGTCTCTCTGTGACCTCTGCAATCCTCTAGTCTCTCTGTCTCCTCTGCCTCCTCTAGTCTCTCTGTGGCCTCTGCCTCCTCTGGTCTGTCTGTGTCCTCTGCCTCCTCTCGTCTCTCTGTGGCCTCTGCCTCCTCTGGTCTCTCTGTCTCCTTCTTTCTCCTCTGGTCTCTCTGCCTCCTCTGGTCTCTCTGTGGTCTCTGCCTCCTCTGGACTGTCTGTGTCCTCTGCCTCCTCTTCCTCCTCTGGTCCTTCTGTGGCTTCTGCCTCCTCTGGTCTCTCTGTGGCCTCTGCCTTCTCTGGTCTCTCTTTGGCCGCTGCCTCCTCTGGTTTGTCTGTGTCCTCTGCCTCCTCTCGTCTCTCTGTGGCCTCTGCCTCCTCTGGTCTCTCTGTCTCCTTTGCCTCCTCTGGTCTCTCTGCCTCCTCTAGTCTCTCTGTGGTCTCTGCCTCCTCTGGACTGTCTGTGTCCTCTGCCTCCTCTGCCTCCTCTGGTCTCTCTGTGGCCTCTGCCTTCTCTGGTCTCTCTGTGGCCTGTGTCTTCTCTAGTCTCTTTTGGCCGCTGCTTCCTCTAGTCTCTCTGAGGCATCTGCCTCCTCTGGTCTCTCTGAGGCATCTGCCTTTTCTGGTCTCTCTGTCTCCTTTGCCTCCTCTGGTCTCTCTTCCTCCTTTAACTGCTCTGGTCTCTCTGTGGCCTCTGCCTTCTCTTGTCTCTCTGCGTCCACTGTCCCCTCTGCCTCCTCTGGTCTCTCTGTGGCTTCTGCCTCCTCTGGTCTCTCTGTGGCCTCTGCCTTCTCTGGTCTCTCTTTGGCCGCTGCCTCCTCTGGTCTCTCTGTCTCTCTGCCTCCTCTGGTCTCTCTGTGGCCTCAGCCTCCTCTGGTCTCTCTGTGGCCTCTGCCTTCTCTGGTCTCTCTCTGGCCGCTGCCTACTCTGGTCTCTCTGAGGCATCTGCCTTTTCTGGTCTCTCTGCCTCCTCTGCCTCCCCTGGTCTCTCTGTGGCCTCTGCCTCCTCAAGACTCTCCTTGCCTCCCCTGGTCTTTCTGTGGCCTCTGCCTCCTCTGGTCTCTCTGCCTCGTCTGCTTCCTCTGGTCTCTCTGTGGCCTCTGCCTCCTCTGGTCTCTCTGTCTCCTCTGCCTCCTCTAGTCTCTCTGTCACCTCTGCCTCCTCTGGTCTGTCTGTGTCCTCTGCCTCCTCTCTTCTCTCTCTGGCCTCTACCTCCTCTGGTCTCTCTGTGACCTCTGCAATCCTCTAGTCTCTCTGTCTCCTCTGCCTCCTCTAGTCTCTCTGTGGCCTCTGCCTCCTCTGGTCTGTCTGTGTCCTCTGCCTCCTCTCTCTCTCTGTGGCCTCTGCCTCCTCTGGTCTCTCTGTCTCCTCTGTCTCCTCTGGTCTCTCTGCCTCCTCTGGTCTCTCTGTGGCCTCTGCCTCCTCTGGACTGTCTGTGTCCTCTGCCTCCTCTTCCTCCTCTGGTCTCTCTGTGGCTTCTGCCTCCTCTGGTCTCTCTGTGGCCGCTGCCTCCTTTGGTCTCTCTCTGGCATCAGCCTTTTCTCCTCTCTCCGCCTCCTCTGCCTGCTCTTGTCTCTCTGTGGCCTCTGCCTCCTCTGGACTCTCTGCCTCCTCTCGCTATTCTGTGGCCTCTGCTTCCTCTGGTCTCCTGCCCGTTGTCTCCTCTGGTCTCTCTGCGGCCTGTGCCTCCTCTGGTCTTTCTGTGAACTCTGCCTCCTCTGGTCTCTCTGTGGCCTCTGCATCCTCTGGTCTCTCTTTGGCCTCTGCCTCCTCTGGTCTCTCTGCCTCTTCTGCCTCCTCTTGTCTCTCTGCCTCCACTGGTCTCTCTCTTGCCTCTGCCTCCTCTGGTCTCTCTGTCTCCTCTGCCTCCTCTACTCTCTCTCTGGACACTTCCTCCTCTGCTCTCTCTGCCTCCCCTGCCTCCTCTGGTCTCTCTGCCTCCAATGGTCTCTCTGCCTTCTCTGCCTCCTCTGCTCTCTCTACCTCCACTGGTCTCTCTGTGACCTCTGCAATCCTCTGGTCTCTCTGTAACCTATGCCTACCCTCGATTCTCTGTGGGCTTTGCCTCCTATAGTCTCTCTGTGTCCTCTGCCTCCTTGGGTCTCTTTGTCTCATCTGCCTCCTCTAGTCACTCTGTGGCCTCTGCCTCCTCTGGTCTCTCTCCCTCCTCTGCCTCCTCTGCTCTAACTGCCTCCTCTGGTCTCTCTGTCTCTCTGCCGCCTCTGGTCTTTCTGTGGCCTCTGCCTTCTCTGGTCTCTCTCTGGCCGCTGCCTACTCTGGTCTCTCTGAGGCATCTGCCTTTTCTGGTCTCTCTGCCTCCTCTGCCTCCCCTGGTCTCTCTGTGGCCTCTGCCTCCTCTAGACTCTCCTTGCCTCCCCTGGTCTTTCTGTGGCCATTGCCTCCTCTGGTCTCTCTGCCTCCTCTGCTTCCTCTCGTCTCTCTGTGGCCTCTGCCTCCTCTGGTCTCTCTGTCTCCTCTGCCTCCTCTAGTCTCTCTGTGGCCTCTGCCTCCTCTGGTCTGTCTGTGTCCTCTACTTCCTCTTGTCTCTATGTGGCCTCTGCCTTTTCTGGTCTCTCTGTCTCCTCTGCCTCCTCTGGTCTCTCTGCCTCCTCTGCCTCCTCTGCCTCCTCTGATCTCTCTGTGGCCTCTGCCTCCTCTGGTATCTCTGTCTCCTCTGCCTCCTCTGCTCTTTCTGTGGCCTCTGGCTCCTCTGCTCTCTCTGTCTCCTCTATCTCCTCTGGTCTCTCTGTGGCATCTGCCTTTTCTGGTCTCTCTGCCTCTTCTGGTCTCTCTGTGGCCTCTGCCTCTTCTGGTCTCTCTGTGGCCTCTGCCTCCTCTGGACTCTCTGTCTCCTCTGGTCTTTGTGTGGCCTCTGTCTCCTCTAGTCTCTCTACCTCCCCTGCTTCCTCTCGTCTCTCTGTGTCCTCTGCCTCCACTGGTCTCTCTGTGGCCTCTGCCTCCTCTGGTCTTTTTGTCTCCTCTGCCTCCTCTAGTCACTGTGTGGCCTCTGCCTCCTTTGGTCTCTCTGCCTTCTGTGCCTCCTCTGCTTTAACTTCCTCCTCTGGTCTCTATGTCTCTCTGCCTCATCTGGTCTCTCTGTGGCCTCTGCCTCCTCTGGTCTCTCTGCATCCTTTGCCTCCACTGGTCTCTCTATTGCCTCTGCCTCCTCTGGTCTCTCTGTGGCCTATGCCTCCTCTGGTCTCTCTGTCTCTCTGCCTCATCTGGTCTCTCTGTGGCCTCTGCATCCTCTGGTCTCTCTGAAGCCTCTGCCTTCTCTGCTCTCTCTGTGGCCGCTGCCTCCACTTGTCTCTCTGTGGCATTTGCCTTTTCTGGTCTCTCTGCCTCCTCTGCCTCCTCTGGTCTCTCTGTGACCTCTGCCTCATCTGGTCTCTCTATAGCCTCTGTCTCCTCTGGACTCTCTGTCTTCTCTGCATCCTCTAGTCTCTCTGTGGCTTTTGCCTCCTCTTCTCTCTCTGTCTTTCTGCCTCCTCTAGTCACTGTGTGGCCTCTGCCTCCTCTGGACTCTCTGCCTCCTCTAGTCTTTCTGTGACACTTCCTCCTCTAGAGTCTCTGCCTCCCCTGCTTCCTCTCGTCTCTCTGTCTCGTCTGCCTCCTCTGGTCTCTCTGCCTCCTCTGCCTCCTCTGGTCTCTATGTGGCCTCTGCCTCCTCTGGTCTCTCTGTGGCCTCTGACTTCTCTTGTCTCTCTGCCTCCTCTGCCCCTCTGGTCTCTCAATCTCTACTGGTCTCTCTATTGCCTGTGCCTCCTCTGGTCTCTCTGTTGCCTCTGCCTCCTCTGGTCTCTCTGCCTCCTCTGCTTCCTCTCGTCTCTCTGTGGCCTCTGCCTCCTCTGCTCTCTCTGTCTCCCCTGCCTCCACTGGTCTCTCTGCCTTCTCTGCCTCCTCTGATCTCTCTACCTCCACTGGTCTCTCTGTGACCTCTGCAATCCTCTGGTCTCTCTGTGGTCTATGCCTCCTCTGGATTCTCTCATGGCCTATGCCTCCACTGGTCTCTCTGTCTCCTCTGCCTCCTTTCATTTCTCTGTGGCCTCTGCATCTTCTGGTCTCTCTGTGGCCTCTGCCTCCTCTTGTCTCTCTATTCCTCTGCCTCCTCTGGTCTCTCTGTGGCCTCTGCATCTTCTGGTCTCTCTGTGGCCTCTGCCTCCTCTTGTCTCTCTTTTCCTCTACCTCCTCTGGTCTCTCTGTGTCCTCTGCCTCCTCTGGACTCTCTGCCTTCTCTGCATCCTCTAGTCTCTCTGTGGCCTTTGCTTCCTCTTGTCTCTCTGTCTTTCTGCCTCCTCTGAACTCTTGGTGGTCTCTGCCTCCTCTGGTCTCTCTGCCTCCTCTGCCTCCTCTGGTCTCTCTGTGGCCTCTGCCTCCTCTGGTCTCTCTCTGGCCTCTGCCTTCTATTGTCTGTCTCCTCCTATGCCCCATCTGGTCTCTCTGACTCCACTGGTCTCTCTATTGCCTCTGCCTCCTCTGGACTGTATGCCTCCTCTGATCTATTTGTGGCCTCTGCCTCCTCTGGTCTCTCTGCCTCCTCTTCCTCCTCTGCTTCCTCTCGTCTCTCTGTGGCCTCTGCCTCCTCTGGTCTCTCTGTCTCCTCTGCCTCCTCTGGTCTCTCTGCCTCCTCTGCTTCCTCTCGTCTCTCTGTGGCCTCTGCCTCCTCTGCTCTCTCTCTCCCCTGCCTCCACTGGTCTCTCTGCCTTCTCTGCCTCCTCTGCTCTCTCTACCTCCACTGCTCTCTCTGTGACCTCTGCAATCCTCTAGTCTCTCTGTAGCCTATGCCTCCTCTGGATTCTCTCATGGCCTCTGCCTCCTCTAGACTCTCTGCCTCCCCTGCATCCTCTCGTCTCTCTGTCTCGTCTGCCTCCTCTGGTCTCTCTTCCTCCTCTGCCTCCTCTGGTCTCTCTGTGGCCTCTGCCTCCTCTGGTCTCTCTGTGGCCTCTGTCTTCTCTTGTCTCTCTGCCTCCTCTGCCCCTCTGGTCTCTCTGTTTCTACTGGTCTCTCTATTGCCTGTGCCTCCTCTGGTCTCTCTGTTGCCTCTGCCTCATCTGGTCTCTCTGCCTCCTCTGCTTCCTCTCGTCTCTCTGTGGCCTCTGCCTCCTCTGCTTTCTCTGTCTCCCCTGCCTCCACTGGTCTCTCTGCCTTCTCTGCCTCCTCTGCTCTCTCTACCTCCACTGGTCTCTCTGTGACCTCTGCAATCCTCTGGTCTCTCTGTGGCCTATGCCTCCTCTGGATTCTCTGTGGCCTCTGCCTCCTCTTGTCTCTCTGTCTCCTCTGCCTCCACTGGTCTCTCTACCTCCTCTGCCTCCTCTGGTCTGTCTGTGTCCTCTGCCTCCTCTCGTCTCTCTGTGGCCTCTGCCTCCTCTGGTCTCTCTGTCTCCTATGCCTCCACTGGTCTCTCAGTGGCCTTTGACTCCACTCGTCTCTCTGTGGCCTCTGTCTCCTCTGCTCTCTCTCTGGCCTCTACCTCCACTAGTCTCTCTGACTTATCTGTCTCCTCTAGACTCTCTGTCGCCTCTTCCTCCTCTGGTCTCTCTGCGGCCTCTGCCTCCTCTAGTCTCTCTGCCTTCTCTGCCTCCTCTTGTCTCTCTGTGGCCTCTGCCTTTACTGGTCTCTCTCTGGCCTCTGCCTCCTCTGGTCTCTCTGCCTCCGCTGCCTCCTCTGGTCTCTCTGTGGCCTCTGACTCCTCTGGACTCTCTGCCTGCTCTGGTCTCTCTGTGACCTCTGCTTCCTCTGGTCTCTCTGTGGCCTCTGCCTCCTCTTGTCTCTCTATTCCTCTATCTCCTCTGGGTTCTCTGTCTTTCTGCCTCCTCTGAACTCTCGGTGGCCTCTTCCCCCTCTGGTCTAACTGTGGCCTTTGCCTCTTCTGCGCTCTATATCTCCTCTGCCTACTCTGGTCTCTCTGTGGCCTCTGCCTCCTCTGGTCTCTCTGTGGCCTCTGCCTCCTCTGGCCTCTCTAGTCTCTCTGCCTCCACTAGTCTCTCTATTGCCTCTGCCTCCTCTGGTCTGTCTGTGGCCTCTGACTCCTCTGGTCTCTTTGTCTCCTATGCCTCCTCTAGTCACTCTGTGGCCTCTGCCTCCTCTGGACTCTCTGCCTCCTCTGGTCTCTCTGTGGCCTCTGCCTCCTCTGGTCTCTCTGCCTCCGCTGCTCTAACTGCCTCTCTATTCCTATAACTCCTCTGGTCTCTCTGTGGCCTCTGTCTCCTTTGGTCTCTCTGCCTCCTCTGCATCCTCTCGTCTCTCTGCCTCCTCTGGGCTCTCTGTCTTTCTGCCTCAACCGAACTCTCGGTGGCCTCTTCCCCCTCTGGTCTAACTGTGGCCTCTTCCTCTTCTGCTCTCTCTATCTCCTCTGCCTCCTCTCGTCTCTCTGTGGCCTCTGCCTCCTCTGGTCTCTCTGTGGCCTCTGCCTTCTCTTGATTCTCTGCCTCCTCTGCCTCCTCTAGTCTCTCTGCCTCCACTGCTCTCTTTTTTGCCTCTGCCTCCTCTAGTCACTCTGTGGCCTCTGCCTCCTCTTGACTCTCTGCCTCCTCTGGTCTCTTTGTGGCCTCTGCCTCCTCTGGTCTGTCTGCCTCCGCTGCTCTAACTGCCTCCTCTGGTCTCTCTGTGGCCTCTGCCTCCTCTGGTCTTTCTGTGGCCTCTGCCTCCTCTGGTCTCTCTGTGGCCTCTACCTCCTCTGGCCTCTCATTGGCCTCTGCCTCCTCTGGACTCTCTGCCTCCTCTGGTCTTTTGTGGCCTCTGCCTTCTCTGGTCTCTCTGCCTCCTCTGCTCCTCTGCTCTCTGCCTCCACTGGTCTCTCAATTGCCTCTGCCTCCTCTGGTCACTCTGTGGCCTCTGCCTCCTCTGGTCTCTTTGTCTCCTCTGCCTCCTCTAGTCACTCTGTGGCTCTGCCTCCTCTGCTCTCTCTACCTCCATTGGCCTCTCTGTGGCCTCTGCCTCTTGTGGTCTCTCTGTGGCCTCTGCCTTCTCTGGTCTCTCTGTGGCCACTGCCTCCTCTGGTCTCTCTGTGGCATCTGCCTTTTCTGGTCTCTCAGCCTCTTCTGGTCTCTCTGTGGCCTCTGCCTCTTCTGGTCTCTCTGTGGCCTCTGCCTCCTCTAGTCTCTCTGTCTCCTCTGGTCTTTGTGTGGCCTCTGTCTCCTCTAGTCTCTCTACCTCCCCTGCTTCCTCTCGTCTCTCTGTGTCCTCTGCCTCCACTGGTCTCTCTGTGGCCTCTGCCTCCTCTGGTCTTTTTGTCTCCTCTGCCTCCTCTAGTCACCGTGTGGCCTCTGCCTCCTTTGGTCTCTCTGCCTGCTCTGCCTCCTCTGCTTTAACTTCCTCCTCTGGTCTCTCTGTCTCTCTGCCTCATCTGGTCTCTCTGTGGCCTCTGCCTCCTCTGGATTCTCTCATGGCCTCTGCCTCCTCTAGACTCTCTGCCTCCCCTGCTTTCTCTCGTCTCTCTGTCGTCTGCCTCCTCTGGTCTCTCTGCCTCCTCTGCCTCCTCTGGATTCTCTGTGGCCTCTGCCTCCTCTGGTCTCTCTGTGGCCTCTGTCTTCTCTTGTCTCTCTGCCTCCTCTGCCCCCTCTGGTCTCTCTGTCTCTACTGGTCTCTCTATTGCCTGTGCCTCCTCTGGTCTCTCTGTGACCTCTGCAATCCTCTGGTCTCTCTGTAACCTATGCCTACCCTCGATTCTCTGTGGCCTCTGCCTCCTCTGGTCTCTCTGTCTCTCTGCCGCCTCTGGTCTTTCTGTGGCCTCTGCCTTCTCTGGTCTCTCTCTGGCCGCTGCCTACTCTGGTCTCTCTGAGGCATCTGCCTTTTCTGGTCTCTCTGCCTCCTCTGCCTCCCCTGGTCTCTCTGTGGCCTCTGCCTCCTCTAGACTCTCCTTGCCTCCCCTGGTCTTTCTGTGGCCATTGCCTCCTCTGGTCTCTCTGCCTCCTCTGCTTCCTCTCGTCTCTCTGTGGCCTCTGCCTCCTCTGGTCTCTCTGTCTCCTCTGCCTCCTCTAGTCTCTCTGTGGCCTCTGCCTCCTCTGGTCTGTCTGTGTCCTCTACTTCCTCTTGTCTCTATGTGGCCTCTGCCTTTTCTGGTCTCTCTGTCTCCTCTGCCTCCTCTGGTCTCTCTGCCTCCTCTGCCTCCTCTGCCTCCTCTGATCTCTCTGTGGCCTCTGCCTCCTCTGGTATCTCTGTCTCCTCTGCCTCCTCTGCTCTTTCTGTGGCCTCTGGCTCCTCTGCTCTCTCTGTGTCCTCTATCTCCTCTGGTCTCTCTGTGGCATCTGCCTTTTCTGGTCTCTCTGCCTCTTCTGGTCTCTCTGTGGCCTCTGCCTCTTCTGGTCTCTCTGTGGCCTCTGCCTCCTCTGGACTCTCTGTCTCCTCTGGTCTTTGTGTGGCCTCTGTCTCCTCTAGTCTCTCTACCTCCCCTGCTTCCTCTCGTCTCTCTGTGTCCTCTGCCTCCACTGGTCTCTCTGTGGCCTCTGCCTCCTCTGGTCTTTTGTCTCCTCTGCCTCCTCTAGTCACTGTGTGGCCTCTGCCTCCTTTGGTCTCTCTGCCTTCTGTGCCTCCTCTGCTTTAACTTCCTCCTCTGGTCTCTATGTCTCTCTGCCTCATCTGGTCTCTCTTTGGCCTCTGCCTCCTCTGGTCTCTCTGCATCCTTTGCCTCCACTGGTCTCTCTATTGCCTCTGCCTCCTCTGGTCTCTCTGTGGCCTATGCCTCCTCTGGTCTCTCTGTCTCTCTGCCTCATCTGGTCTCTCTGTGGCCTCTGCATCCTCTGGTCTCTCTGAAGCCTCTGCCTTCTCTGCTCTCTCTGTGGCCGCTGCCTCCACTTGTCTCTCTGTGGCATTTGCCTTTTCTGGTCTCTCTGCCTCCTCTGCCTCCTCTGGTCTCTCTGTGACCTCTGCCTCATCTGGTCTCTCTATAGCCTCTGTCTCCTCTGGACTCTCTGTCTTCTCTGCATCCTCTAGTCTCTCTGTGGCTTTTGCCTCCTCTTCTCTCTCTGTCTTTCTGCCTCCTCTAGTCACTGTGTGGCCTCTGCCTCCTCTGGACTCTCTGCCTCCTCTAGTCTTTCTGTGACACTTCCTCCTCTAGAGTCTCTGCCTCCCCTGCTTCCTCGTCTCTCTGTCTCGTCTGCCTCCTCTGGTCTCTCTGCCTCCTCTGCCTCCTCTGGTCTCTATGTGGCCTCTTACTTCTCTTGTCTCTCTGCCTCCTCTGCCCCCTCTGGTCTCTCAATCTCTACTGGTCTCTCTATTGCCTGTGCCTCCTCTGGTCTCTCTGTTGCCTCTGCCTCCTCTGGTCTCTCTGCCTCCTCTGCTTCCTCTCGTCTCTCTGTGGCCTCTGCCTCCTCTGCTCTCTCTGTCTCCCCTGCCTCCACTGGTCTCTCTGCCTTCTCTGCCTCCTCTGATCTCTCTACCTCCACTGGTCTCTCTGTGACCTCTGCAATCCTCTGGTCTTTCTGTGGTCTATGCCTCCTCTGGATTCTCTCATGGCCTATGCCTCCACTGGTCTCTCTGTCTCCTCTGCCTCCTTTCATTTCTCTGTGGCCTCTGCATCTTCTGGTCTCTCTGTGGCCTCTGCCTCCTCTTGTCTCTCTATTCCTCTGCCTCCTCTGGTCTCTCTTTGGCCTCTGCATCTTCTGGTCTCTCTGTGGCCTCTGCCTCCTCTTGTCTCTCTTTTCCTCTACCTCCTCTGGTCTCTCTGTGTCCTCTGTCTCCTCTGGACTCTCTGCCTTCTCTGCATCCTCTAGTCTCTCTGTGGCCTTTGCTTCCTCTTGTCTCTCTGTCTTTCTGCCTCCTCTGAACTCTTGGTGGTCTCTGCCTCCTCTGGTCTCTCTGCCTCCTCTGCCTCCTCTGGTCTCTCTGTGGCCTCTGCCTCCTCTGGTCTCTCTCTGGCCTCTGTCTTCTATTGTCTGTCTCCCTCCTATGCCCCATCTGGTCTCTCTGACTCCACTGGTCTCTCTATTGCCTCTGCCTCCTCTGGACTGTATGCCTCCTCTGATCTATTTGTGGCCTCTGCCTCCTCTGGTCTCTCTGCCTCCTCTTCCTCCTCTGCTTCCTCTCGTCTCTCTGTGGCCTCTGCCTCCTCTGGTCTCTCTGTCTCCTCTGCCTCCTCTGGTCTCTCTGCCTCCTCTGCTTCCTCTCGTCTCTCTGTGGCCTCTGCCTCCTCTGCTCTCTCTCTCTCCCCTGCCTCCACTGGTCTCTCTGCCTTCTCTGCCTCCTCTGCTCTCTCTACCTCCACTGCTCTCTCTGTGACCTCTGCAATCCTCTAGTCTCTCTGTAGCCTATGCCTCCTCTGGATTCTCTCATGGCCTCTGCCTCCTCTAGACTCTCTGCCTCCCCTGCATCCTCTCGTCTCTCTGTCGTCTGCCTCCTCTGGTCTCTCTTCCTCCTCTGCCTCCTCTGGTCTCTCTGTGGCCTCTGCCTCCTCTGGTCTCTCTGTGGCCTCTGTCTTCTCTTGTCTCTCTGCCTCCTCTGCCCCTCTGGTCTCTCTGTTTCTACTGGTCTCTCTATTGCCTGTGCCTCCTCTGGTCTCTCTGTTGCCTCTGCCTCATCTGGTCTCTCTGCCTCCTCTGCTTCCTCTCGTCTCTCTGTGGCCTCTGCCTCCTCTGCTTTCTCTGTCTCCCCTGCCTCCACTGGTCTCTCTGCCTTCTCTGCCTCCTCTGCTCTCTCTACCTCCACTGGTCTCTCTGTGACCTCTGCAATCCTCTGGTCTCTCTGTGGCCTATGCCTCCTCTGGATTCTCTGTGGCCTCTGCCTCCTCTGGTCTCTCTGCCCCGTTGCCTCCACTGGTCTCTCTACCTCCTCTGCCTCCTCTGGTCTGTCTGTGTCCTCTGCCTCCTCTCGTCTCTCTGTGGCCTCTGCCTCCTCTGGTCTCTCTGTCTCCTATGCCTCCACTGGTCTCTCAGTGGCCTTTGACTCCACTCGTCTCTCTGTGGCCTCTGTCTCCTCTGCTCTCTCTCTGGCCTCTACCTCCACTAGTCTCTCTGACTTATCTGTCTCCTCTAGACTCTCTGTCGCCTCTTCCTCCTCTGGTCTCTCTGCGGCCTCTGCCTCCTCTAGTCTCTCTGCCTTCTCTGCCTCCTCTTGTCTCTCTGTGGCCTCTGCCTTTACTGGTCTCTCTCTGGCCTCTGCCTCCTCTGGTCTCTCTGCCTCCGCTGCCTCCTCTGGTCTCTCTGTGGCCTCTGACTCCTCTGGACTCTCTGCCTGCTCTGGTCTCTCTGTGACCTCTGCTTCCTCTGGTCTCTCTGTGGCCTCTGCCTCCTCTTGTCTCTCTATTCCTCTATCTCCTCTGGGTTCTCTGTCTTTCTGCCTCCTCTGAACTCTCGGTGGCCTCTTCCCCTCTGGTCTAACTGTGGCCTTTGCCTCTTCTGCGCTCTATATCTCCTCTGCCTACTCTGGTCTCTCTGTGGCCTCTGCCTCCTCTGGTCTCTCTGTGGCCTCTGCCTCCTCTGGCCTCTCTAGTCTCTCTGCCTCCACTAGTCTCTCTATTGCCTCTGCCTCCTCTGGTCTGTCTGTGGCCTCTGACTCCTCTGGTCTCTTTGTCTCCTATGCCTCCTCTAGTCACTCTGTGGCCTCTGCCTCCTCTGGACTCTCTGCCTCCTCTGGTCTCTCTGTGGCCTCTGCCTCCTCTGGTCTCTCTGCCTCCGCTGCTCTAACTGCCTCTCTATTCCTATAACTCCTCTGGTCTCTCTGTGGCCTCTGTCTCCTTTGGTCTCTCTGCCTCCTCTGCATCCTCTCGTCTCTCTGCCTCCTCTGGGCTCTCTGTCTTTCTGCCTCAACTGAACTCTCGGTGGCCTCTTCCCCTCTGGTCTAACTGTGGCCTCTTCCTCTTCTGCTCTCTCTATCTCCTCTGCCTCCTCTCGTCTCTCTGTGGCCTCTGCCTCCTCTGGTCTCTCTGTGGCCTCTGCCTTCTCTTGATTCTCTGCCTCCTCTGCCTCCTCTAGTCTCTCTGCCTCCACTGCTCTCTTTTTGCCTCTGCCTCCTCTAGTCACTCTGTGGCCTCTGCCTCCTCTTGACTCTCTGCCTCCTCTGGTCTCTTTGTGGCCTCTGCCTCCTCTGGTCTGTCTGCCTCCGCTGCTCTAACTGCCTCCTCTGGTCTCTCTGTGGCCTCTGCCTCCTCTGGTCTTTCTGTGGCCTCTGCCTCCTCTGGTCTCTCTGTGGCCTCTACCTCCTCTGGCCTCTCATTGGCCTCTGCCTCCTCTGGACTCTCTGCCTCCTCTGGTCTTTTGTGGCCTCTGCCTTCTCTGGTCTCTCTGCCTCCTCTGCTCCCTCTGCTCTCTGCCTCCACTGGTCTCTCAATTGCCTCTGCCTCCTCTGGTCACTCTGTGGCCTCTGCCTCCTCTGGTCTCTTTGTCTCCTCTGCCTCCTCTAGTCACTCTGTGGGCTCTGCCTCCTTTGGTCTCTCTGTCTCCTCTGCCTCCTCTCCTCTAACTGCCTCGTCTGGTCTCTCTGCCTCCTCTGCTTCCTTTCGTCTCTCTGTGGCCTCTGCCTAAACTGCTCTCTCTGTCTCCCCTGCCTCTACTGGTCTCTCTGCCTTCTCTGCCTCCTCTGCTCTCTCTACCTCCATTGGTCTCTCTGTGGCCTCTGCCTCTTGTGGTCTCTCTGTGGCCTCTGCCTTCTCTGGTCTTTCTGTGGCCACTGCCTCCTCTGGTCTCTCTGTGGCATCTGCCTTTTCTGGTCTCTCTGCCTCTTCTGGTCTCTCTCTGGCCTCTGCCTCTTCTGGTCTCTCTGTGGCCTCAGCCTCCTCTGGTCTCTCTGTCTCCTCTGGTCTTTGTGCGGCCTCTGTCTCCTCTAGTCTCTCTACCTCCCCTGCTTCCTCTCGTCTCTCTGTGTCCTCTGCCTCCACTGGTCTCTCTGTGGCCTCTGCCTCCTCTGGTCTTTTTGTCTCCTCTGCCTCCTCTAGTCACCGTGTGGCCTCTGCCTCCTTTGGTCTCTCTGCCTTCTCTGCCTCCTCTGCTTTAACTTCCTCCTCTGGTCTCTCTGTCTCTCTGCCTCATCTGGTCTCTCTGTGGCCTCTGCCTCCTCTGGATTCTCTCATGGCCTCTGCCTCCTCTAGACTCTCTGCCTCCCCTGCTTTCTCTCGTCTCTCTGTCGTCTGCCTCCTCTGGTCTCTCTGCCTCCTCTGCCTCCTCTGGATTCTCTGTGGCCTCTGCCTCCTCTGGTCTCTCTGTGGCCTCTGTCTTCTCTTGTCTCTCTGCCTCCTCTGCCCCCTCTGGTCTCTCTGTCTCTACTGGTCTCTCTATTGCCTGTGCCTCCTCTGGTCTCTCTGTGGCCTCTGCCTCCTCTGCTCTCTCTGTCTCCCCTGCCTCCACTGGTCTCTCTGCCTTCTCTGCCTCCTCTGCTCTCTCTACCGCCACTGGTCTCTCTGTGACCTCTGCAATCCTCTGGTCTCTCTGTGGCCTATGCCTCCTCTGGTCTCTCTGCGGCCTCTGCCTCCTCTGGTCTCTCTGCGGCCTCTGCCTCCTCTGGTCTCTCTGTGAACTCTTTCTCCTCTGGTCTCTGTGTGGCCTCTGCCTCCACTGGTCTCTCTGTCTCCTCTGCCTCCTTTCGTCTCTTTGTGGCCTCTGCATCTTCTGGTCTCTCTGTGGCCTCTGCCTCCTCTTGTCTCTCTATTCCTCTGCCTCCTCTGGTCTCTCTGTGGCCTCTGGCATTTAGACATTTAGGTTTATCTGTCCAGTAGGAACTACATTGTTGTAAGAAAAGGCCGTTCTGAGAAAAGCCTTTCAGTCTCCACTCTCCATTAGTGGAGCTGGATTCACAGCTCAGTGAGACTTTGTCAGACGTGAAGTGCTGTGATCTGTCAGGACTCACTGTGAGAGACACTGGGGACTCAACATCTGCAAAACAACAAGTGCATAAATAATGAAGAATGAAAATAACATAAACACTTACAGTTTCTAAATATCTCTGAATGATTAGCAATAAATAAAGATCCTACCTTTAGTCCAGACAAACTTGGGCTGACTGTATTCAGAGTAAAACAGTGGACGTCCTCGTCCTGCTCTACACACAAACCCTGCTGTGTTGGTCTGGTGCTGAACGCTGAAGGAGTCCTGTTCAGTCCCATTACTGTGACCTGGGAGCAGCTCATATCTGTAAGAGTCTGATGAATGAGGAACAGCCTTGTACCAGTAAAGGTCCATCCTGCAGACGTCTGTTTAACACCACAGCTCAGAGAGACAGAGACTCCAGGAGTCAGCCATGACGGAGACACAGACAGGACAGGCTGGAGTTTACCTGTTTGAACACTCATTAGATATCATTTGTCTTATTGTGTTTTTAAATTGTCAGTGTAATAATGTAATAATGAATAATGTGAGATGAAACCTACTGTTGGACACATGTAATGTAACCTGGCTGCTCCATTCAGTTGCTTTATGTTGGTCATGTCTCATTATTCCTCTGCAGCTGTATTTGCCACTGTTTCCTGAAGCAGCAGCACTTATTATCATTACTTTATCTTCTTTATTAGAAAAGCTCACACCAGATTTGTTCCATTCATACGTCCACTCAGTGTCTGCTCCGTGTATTTCACATCTGAGAGTGACCTGCTCTCCTGGGAATATCTCAGGCCACTTTGGCTCCAGAGACACAGCAGCTGTGTCAGAGACTGATCAGAACCAACACAGTTACAAACAAGACTGGAACAATATGAATAAATGTTTCATTAATTTAGCTTTGAAGATATTAAAGACTGATATGTTTCTAGTGATGTTTACAGATGTTACAGACAAACTCACCAACAGCATTAAGTCTGAAGGACTGACTGTCCTCAGTGAAATAAAGTGGGTCTCCTCTTCCTGCTCTGCACCAGTACACTCCTCCCACTGAGACACTTATTTGTTGTTGATCAGAAGAACCTTTGAATAACTCTGTGTTGTCTCTGAACCAGTAATATTTCCAACCAGATGAAGCTGGAGTCACAGAGCAGCTCAGAGTCACTCTGCCTCCAGACTGAACCTCTGTCTCACCAGTCACTGTGGCCTTTGGCTTTTCTGTGGATCAGAGTGGAAATGTATATAAAGATCTTACTTGATATTGAACATAAAAGTTGTCCAGACTCACTCAGTACGTTCAGTCTGGTCCCTCTGCTCCACAGTGTTGTGAGATCTGGAGCTCTTTCTCCTCTACATCTGTAGTGTCCACTGTCAGACTCAGTAACTCTGGAAATTGTATATTCTTTTGTTGTTTGATGTAGGACTGAACGGTCCTGCTCCACTGATACATCCACTCAGTGTTTCCTCTGTCCTCAATCTCACATCTGAGAGTGAGACTGTCTCCAGAAAAGATCTCAGACCAGTTTGGATTCAGACTCACTGTGGGTTCTGTCAACATCAAATGTAATATTTAACATAATATAATTTCATTTTAAACCCATGTCAAACCCTCTTAACGTCCTCCAGACCAGCATCATGACTGTTATCAGTGATTAAGACACTGAGGCCTCTGTTGTGCCAGGATATTTTGTCAAAATTAACCAGTTCTCAACCTGAACAGACAAATCTGACTCAAATCCCCTTCAAACAGATAATGTCAGGTCCTGCTCAAACAGACTTGAAACTTGCAGTGTTCAATGATTTAATAACTTCAAATAAGCTTGATGTTTTTAACAGAAGCATGGTTAGATGACAGGAAATGCAGTCCTTATTTAATCCACTCTATCTGATTTTACATTCGTATCAAAAATACAGGAAAACAAAAAGGGAGGTGGTGTATGTTCCTTTCTTAGGGATAATATTCTCATCCAGAAGCTGTCACTTGGGGAGTTTTTATTATTTACATTTAGATTTATTCATTTAGCTGACGCTTCTATCCAAAGCAACTTTCACTATTCTACAGTAAATACCAGTTTTACAGCCACTAGGTGGGTTAAGTGTCTTGCCCAAGGACACAACGACAGTATGAGCTGTGAAGAGAGTGGGAATCGAACCCCCTACCTTCCGGTTGAAGGACGGCTGCTCTACCCACTGAGCTACTGCTGCCCCATTTGAATATGTGTCATTCAAAATGAAGTTCAAGTTTTCTTCATCTATAATGTAGTTCTTTACAAACACTGTCATGATTTTATTGATGAGTTACTGAAATGCTTTCGTTTGTCTGCACAGAAATTGAACAAATAGTCATAGCAGGTGATTTTAAAATTTGTGTGGATAATGTTTGTATCAGGAATGTATCAAAAACTTTCTGCTGTTCTTGATACTTATGGGCTGTATCTTCCCGATCATAACGCAGGTGTCAGGACGAGAAAGAAGCTCATTAAGGGTGTGTCCAAATCCAACTTGTTCTGATTTTTCGGTTGAAGACGAAGGGATAAATAGATGGGACTTGAGTCGGCAAAGGTTCATCTTTTTTAATATTGGATGAGCAGAATATTAGTAAATACTAATCATTCAGTTAAGCTTAAACATATTGAAAAAAAAGTTAAAGCAAATGCATCTGGACTTAGTTTTCAAGCTAAAGAGGTTTTATCTTTTCCATTTCTGAGTCCAGCTGATACAGAGCTGAGCTTTATCTCTAGAGGAGGGCTTTGACCTGAAACTAACTCTGATTGGACCAGGCTGTTCTGGTCTCAGAGTCGTTAGGGCAGTGTGACTCCTGATGTGAGAGTCGTTAGTGTTAGTGGAGTCGTTGTCCTTCTAGAGTGAACCTGTTTTGATGTAGGTTTCAGAACACTGTTGTAAACAGCTGGCAGGTGAAAACATAGACCTGCTCCTCTGAGCGCAGACTCAGCTCCACCAGAGTTCACACAGAAGAGCTGAGTCTCACTGAACAGAGAAGAAAGTCCTCCATTATCACCTGCCAGCTTTTTACAACTGTGTTCTGAAACCTACATCAAAACAGTTTCACTCTAGTGCAGGGGTCGGCAACACGCTGCTCTGGAGCAGCATGCGGCTCTTTCATCCCTCTGATGCGGCTCCTGTGGCTTTTAAAAATAATTAATGAGTATTTAATTATTGTGTTTTATTTTAGTTCGTTCGTTTTTATGTTGTCGCTGTTACCGTGCGCCACTAATGCTAATGTGCAACACCCGCCAGTGCGCAATTTTTAACTTTTGAGTCCCAGGTAGGCCATCTATGGAGAATTGTAAGAAGTATGCTTAATGTGTAATGAGGAGATATGCAGGTGTTTTCCAACTTAAACTTTATTAAAAGCAAACATCTCGCACGCCTCACAGATGACAGCTTACGATCCTGTGTAAAGAAGAAGGTGTCGGCACAGCCCTGAGACAAGACTGAAATAATTATCTTTGGACCACAGAAACAAAGAGAAAATGTCAGCAGTCACCTCGAGTCTCTTTCTCTAAAATCTAAAAACCAGGTTAGCAATCTAGGGGTCATCATGGACTCAGACTTGAATTTCCAGAGTCACATTAAGTCAATTACATCATCTGCATTTTATCACCTTAAAAATATTTCCAGAGTCAAAGGCATAATGTCTCAACCAGACTTAGAGAAACTTATTCATGCTTTTATCTCCAGCAGGTTAGATTACTGTAACGGCCTGCTCACTGGTCTCTCAAACGAAGGTTAAGACAGCTGCAGCTTATTCAGAACGCTGCTGCTCGGGTTCTAACTAACACCAGGAAGTACAACCACATCAGTCCAGTTTTAAAATCTCTGCACTGGCTTCCTGTTGCTCAGAGGATAGACTTTAAAACAGCACTACTGGTTTACAAGTCTCTAAATGGTTTAGCACCAGAATATATTTCTGAAATGCTAGTAGCTTATGAGCCTCCTCGGACTCTAAGAACATCTGGGACAGGCCTTCTGCTCGTGCCCAGAGTTAGAAGTAAACAGGGTGAAGCAGCGTTTAAGTTTCAAGCAGCAAAACCTGGAACAACCTCCCAGATGAAGTAAAACAAGCCTCAACTTTAACAATGTTCAAGGAGGTTAAAAACCTTCCTTTTAGCTCCGCCTACACCACAACTTAAAATGTTTTTATCTGCACTCTTCTTCTTTTATAATGCTTTTAATCTTTCTTATGTTTCCAAATCTAAATCTTGTAAATTGTCTTTTATTTCTGTAAAGCACTTTGAGTTACCCAGTGTATGAATTGTGCTATATAAATAAAATTGCCTTGCCTTGCCTTGCCTAGTCTCCCTGCCCGTTGCCTCCTCTGAACTCTCGGTGGCCTCTGCCTTCTCTGGTCTCTCTGCCCCGTTGCCTCCTCTGGTTACTCTGTGGCCTATGCCTCCTCTGGTCTCTCTGCGGCCTCTGCCTCCTCTGGTTACTCTGTGGTCTATGCCTCCTCTGGTCTCTCTGCGGCCTCTGCCTCCTCTGGTCTCTCTGTGAACTTTGCCTCGTCTGATCTCTCTGTGGCCTCTGCCTCCTCTCGTCACTCTGTGTTGCCTGCCTCCACTGGTCTCTCTGCCTTCTCTGCCTCCTCTGCTCTCTCTACCTCCTCTGGTCTCTCTGTGAACTCTGCCTCCTCTGGTCTCTCTGTGGCCTATGCCTCCTCTGGATTCTCTGTGGCCTCTGCCTCCACTGGTCTCTCAGTGGCCTTTGACTCCACTCATCTCTCTGTGGCCTCTGCCTCCTCTGCTCTCTCTCTGGCCTCTACCTCCACTAGTCTCTCTGACTTATCTGTCTCCTCTAGTCTCTCTGTACCCTCTTCCTCCTCTGGTCTCTCTGTGGCCTCTGCCTCCTCTAGTCTCTCTGCCTTCTCTGCCTCCTCTTGTCTCTCTGTGTCCTCTGCCTTTACTGGACTCTCTGTGGCCTCTGCCTCCACTGCTCTCTCTGTGACTTATGCCTCCTCTGGTCTCTCTCTTGCCTCTGCCTCCTCTGGTCTCTCTGCCTCCTCTGCCTCCTCTGGTCTCTCTGTGACCTCTGCCTCCTCTGGTCTCTCTGTGGCCTATGCCTCCTCTGATCTCTCTGTGGCCTCTTCCCCTCTGGTCTAACTGTGGCCTTTGCCTCTTCTGCGCTCTATATCTCCTCTGCCTCCTCTCGTCACTCTGTGGCCTCTGCCTCCTCTGGTCTGTCTGTGGCCTCTGCCTCCTCTGGACTCTCTGTCTCCGCTGCTCTAACTGTCTCCTCTGGTCTCTCTGTCTTTCTGCCTCCTCTGAACTCTCGATGGCCTCTGCCCCTCTGGTCTCACTGTGGCCTCTGCTTCCTCTGGTCTCTCTGTGGCCTCTGCCTCCTCTGGTCTCTATGTGGCATCTGCCTTCTCTGGTCTCTATGCCTCCTCTGCATCCTCTCGTCTCTCTGCCTCCTCTGGTCTCTCTGTCTTTCTGCCTCCTCTGAACTCTCGATGGCCTCTGCCCCCTCTGCCCTCACTGTGGCCTCTGCCTCCTCTGGTCTCTCTCTGGCCTCTGCCTTCTCTTGTCTCTCTGCCTCCTCTGCCCCTTTGGTCACTCTGCCTCCACTGGTCTCTCTATTGCCTCTGCCTCCTCTGGTCTCTCTTTTGCCTCTGCCTCCTCTGGTCTCTTTGTCTCCTCTTCCTCCAATAGTCACGCTATGGCCTTTGCCTCCTCTGGTCTTTCTGCCTCCTCTGCCTCCCCTGCTCTAACTGCCTCCTCTGGTCTCTCTGTGGCCTCTGCCTCCTCTGGTCTCTCTGTGGCCTCTGCCTTCTCTGATCTCTCTGTGGCTGCTGCCTCCCCTGGTCTCTCTGTGTCATCTGCCTTTTCTGTTCTCTCTGCCTCCTCTGCCTCCTCTGGTCTCTCTATGGCCTCTGCCTCCTCTGGACTCTCTGCCTCCTCTGGTCTTTCTGTGGCCTCTGCCTCCTCTGGTCTCTATGCCTAATCTGCTTCCTCTGGTCTCTCTGTGGCGTCTGCCTCCTCTGGTCTCTCTGTCTCCTCTGCCTCCTCTGGTTTCTCTACCTCCTCTGCCTCCTCTGGTCTGTCTGTGTCCTCTGCCTCCTCTCGTCTCTCTGTGGCCTCTGCCTCCTCTGGTCTCTCTGTCTCCTATGCCTCCACTGGTCTCTCAGTGGCCTTTGACTCCACTCGTCTCTCTGTGGCCTCTGCCTCCTCTGCTCTCTCTCTGGCCTCTGCCTCCACTAGTCTCTCTAACTTATCTTTCTCCTCTAGACTCTCTGTTGCCTCTCCCTCCTCTGGTCTCTCTGTGGCCTCTGCCTCCTCTAATCTCTCTGCCTTCTCTGCCTCCTCTAGTCTCTCTATGGCCTCTGCCTTTACTGGACTCTCTGTGGCCTCTGCCTCCACTGGTCTCTCTGTGACTTATGCCTCCTCTGGTCTCTCTCTCGCCTCTGCCTCCTCTGGTCTCTCTGCCTCCTCTGCCCTCTCTGCTCTCTCTGTGGCCTCTGACTCCTCTGGACTCTCTGCCTCCTCTGGTCTTTCTGTGGCCTCTGCTTCCTCTAGTATCCCTGCCCTGTTGCCTCCTCTGAACTCTCTGTGGCCTCTGCCTCCTCTGGTCTCTCTGTCTCCTATGCCTCCACTGTTCTCTCAGTGGCCTTTGACTCCACTCGTCTCTCTTTGGCCTCTGCCTCCTGTGCTCTCTCTCTGGCCTCTGCCTCCACTAGTCTCTCTGACTTATCTGTCTCCTCTAGTCTCTCTGTCGCCTCTGCCTCCACTGGTCTCTCTGTGACATATGCCTCCTCTGGTCTCTCTCTGGCCTCTGCCTCCTCTGGTCTCTCTGTGGCCTCTGCCTTCTCTGATATCTCTGTGGCCGCTGCCTCCCCTGGTCTCTCTGTGTCATCTGCCTTTTTTGTTCTCTCTGCCTCCTCTGCCTCCTCTGGTCTCTCTATGGCCTCTGCCTCCTCAAGACTCTCTGCCTCCTCTGGTCTTTCTGTGGCCTCTGCCTCCTCTGGTCTCTCTGCCTAATCTGCTTCCTCTAGTCTCTATTTGGCCTCTGCCTCCTCTGGTCTCTCTACCTCCTCTGCCTCCTCTGGTCTGTCTGTGTCCTCTGCCTCCTCTGGTCTCTCTGTCTCCTATGCCTCCACTGGTCTCTCAGTGGCCTTTGACTCCACTCGTCTCTCTGTGGCCTCTGCCTCCTCTGCTCTCTCTCTGGCCTCTGCCTCCACTAGTCTCTCTGACTTATCTGTCTCCTCTAGTCTCTCTGTCGCCTCTGCCTCCTCTGATCTCTCTACCTCCTTTGCCTCCTCTGGTCTTTCTATGGCCTCTGCCTTTACTGGACTCTCTGTGGCCTCTGCTTCCACTGGTCTCTCTGTGACTTATGCCTCCTCTAGTCTCTCTCTTGCCTCTGCCTCCTCTGGTCTCTCTGCCTCCTCTGCCCTCTCTGCTCTCTCTGTTGCTTCTGACTCATCTGGACTCTCTGCCTCCTCTGGTCTTTATGTGGCCTCTGCTTCCTATAGTCTCCTGCCCCGTTGCCTCCTCTGAACTCTCGGTGGCCTCTGCCTTCTCTGGTCTCTCTGCCCCATTGCCTCCTCTGGTTACTCTGTTGCCTATGCCTCCTCTGGTCTCTCTGCGGCCTCTGCCTCCTCTGGTCTCTCTGTGAACTTTTTCTCGTCTGATCTCTCTGTGGCCTCTGCCTCCTCTGCTCTCTCTCTCTCCCCTGCCTCCACTGGTCTCTCTGCCTTCTCTGCCTCCTCTGCTCTCTCTACCTCCACTGGTCTCTCTGTGACCTCTGCAATCCTCTAGTCTCTCTGTGGCCTATGCCTCCTCTGGATTCTCTCATGGCCTCTGCCTCCTCTAGACTCTCTGCCTCCCCTGCTTTCTCTCGTCTCTCTGTCTCGTCTGCCTCCTCTGGTCTCTCTGCCTCCTCTGTTTCCTCTGGATTCTCTGTGGCCTCTGCCTCCTCTGGTCTCTCTGTGGCCTCTGTCTTCTCTTGTCTCTCTGCCTCCTCTGCCCCTCTGGTCTCTCTGTCTCTACTGGTCTCTCTCTGTTGCCTGTGCCTCCTCTGCTCTCTCTGTCTCCCCTGCCTCCACTGGTCTCTCTGCCTTCTCTGCCTCCTCTGCTCTCTCTACCTCCACTGGTCTCTCTGTGACCTCTGCAATCCTCTGGTCTCTCTGTGGCCTATGCCTCCTCTGGTCTCTCTGCGGCCTCTGCCTACTCTGGTCTCTCTGTGAACTCTGCCTCCTCTGGTCTCTGTGTGGCCTCTGCCTCCACAGTTCTCTCTGTCTCCTCTGCCTCCTTTCGTCTCTTTGTGGCCTCTGCATCTTCTGGTCTCTCTGTGGCCTCTGCCTCCTCTTGTCTCTCTATTCCTCTGCCTCCTCTGGTCTCTCTGTGGCCTCTGCATCTTCTGGTCTCTCTTTGGCCTCTGCCTCCTCTTGTCTCTCTGTTCCTCTTCCTCCTCTAGTCTCTCTGTGGCCTTTGCCTCCTCTTGTCTCTCTGTCTTTCTGCCTCCTCTGAACTCTTGGTGGCCTCTGCCTTCTCTGGTCTCTCTGCCTCCTCTGCCTCCTCTGGTCTCTCTGTTGCCTCTACCTCCTCTGGTCTCTCTCTGGCCTCTGCCTTCTATTGTCTGTCTGCCTCCTATGCCCCATCTGGTCTCTCTGACTCCACTGGTCTCTCTATTGCCTCTGCCTCCTCTAGACTGTCTGCCTCCTCTAATCTATTTGTGGCCTCTGCCTCCTCTGGTCTCTCTGCCTCCTCTGCCTCCTCTGCTTCCTCTCGTCTCTCTGTGGCCTCTGATTCCTCTGGTCTCTCTGTCTCCTCTGCCTCCTCTTGTCTCTCTGACTCCTCTGCCTCCTCTGGTCTCTCTGTGGCCTCTGCCTCCTCTGGTCTCTCTGTGGCCTCTGCCTTCTCTTTTCTCTCTGTCTCCTCTGTCCCCTCTACCCTCTCTGCCTCCACTGGTCTCTCTATTGCCTCTGCCTCCTCTCGTCTCTCTGTGGCCTCTGCCTCCTCTGGTCTCTTTGTCTCCTCTGCCTCCTCTAGTCACTCTGTGGCCTCTGCCTCCTCTGGTCTCTTTGTGTCCTCTGCCTTCTCTGGTCTCTCTGCCTCCTCTGGTCTCTGTGGCCTCTGCCTCCTCTGGTCTCTCTGTTGCATCTGCCTTTTCTGGTCTCTCTGCCTCCTCTGCGTCCTCTAATCTCTCTGCCTCCTTTGGTCTCTCTGTCTTTCTTCCTCCTCTGAACTATTGGTGGCCTCTGCCTCCTCTCGCCTCTCTGCCCCGTTGCCTCCTCTGGTCTCTCTGTCTCCTCTGCCTCCACTGGTCTCTCTGCCTTCTCTGCCTCCTCTGCTCTCTCTACCTCCACTGGTCTCTCTGTGACCTCTGCAATCCTCTGGTCTCTCTGTGGCCTATGTCTCTTTTGGATTCTCTGTGGCCTCTGCCTCCTCTGGTCTCTCTGTCTCCTCTGCCTCCTCTCGTCTCTCTGTGGCCTCTGCCTCTTCTGGTCTCTCTGTGGTCTCTGCCTCCTTTTGTCTCTCTATTCCTCTGCCTCCTCTGGTCTCTATGCCTCCGCTGCTCTAACTGCCTCCTCTGGTCTCTCTGTGGCCGCTGCCTCCTCTGGTCTTTTTGTGGCTTCTGCCTCCTCTGGTCTCTCTGTGGCCTCTACCTCCGCTAGCCTCTCTGTGGCCTCTGCCTCCTCTATACTCTCTATTCCTCTATCTCCTCTGGTCTCTCTGTGGCCTCTGTCTCCTTTGGTCTCTCTGCCTCCTCTGCATCCTCTCGTCTCTCTGCCTCCTCTGGGCTCTCTGTCTTTCTGCCTCAACTGAACTCTCGGTGGCCTCTTCCCCTCTGGTCTAACTGTGGCCTCTTCCTCTTCTGCTCTCTCTATCTCCTCTACCTCCTCTCGTCTCTCTGTGGCCTCTGCCTCCTCTGGTCTCTCTGTGGCCTCTGCCTCCTCTGGTCTCTTTGTCTCCTCTGCCTCCTCTAGTCACTCTGTGGCCTCTGCCTCCTCTGGTCTCTTTGTGTCCTCTGTCTTCTCTGGTCTCTCTGCCTCCTCTGGTCTCTGTGGCCTCTGCCTCCTCTGGTCTCTCTGTTGCATCTGCCTCCTCTGCTCTCTCTGACTCCTTTGCCTCCTCTTGTCTCTCTGCCTCCTCTGGTCTGTCTGTCTTTCTGCCTCCTCTGAACTCTCGGTGGCCTCTGCCCCCTCTGGTCTCACTGTGGCCTCTGCCTCCTCTGCTCTCTCTGACTCCTTTGCCTCCTCTGGTCTCTCTGTGGCCTCTGCCTCCTCTGGTCTCTCTGTGGCCGCTGCCTTCTCTTGTCTGTCTGCCTCCTATGCCCCCTCTGGTCTCTCTGCCTCCATTTGTCTCTCTATTACCTCTGCCTCCGCTAGTCTCTCTGTGGCCTCTGCCTCCTCTGGTCTCTCTGTCTTTCTGCCTCCTCTGAACTCTCGGTGGCCTCTGCCCCCTCTGGTCTCTCTGTGGCCTCTGCCTCCTCTGGTTTCTCTGTGGCCGCTGCCTTCTCTTGTCTGTCTGCCTCCTATGCCCCCTCTGGTCTCTCTGCCTCCACTGGTCTCTCTATTGCCTCTGCCTCCTCTGGTCTCTCTCTGGCATATGCCTCCTCGGGTCTCTTTGTCTCCTCTGCCTCCTCTAGTCACTCTGTGGTCTCTGCCTCCTCTGGTCTCTCTGCCTCCTCTGCCTCCTCTGCTCTTACTGCCTCTTTTGGTCTCTCTCTCTCTCTCTGCCTCCTCTGGTCTCTCTGTGTTCTCTGCCTCGTCTGGTCTCTCTGTGGCCTCTGCCTTCTCTGGTCTCTATCTGGCCACTGCCTACTCTGGTCTCTCATAGGCATCTGCCTTTTCTGGTCTGTCTGCCTCCTCTGCCTCCCCTGGTCTCTCTGTGGCCTCTGCCTTCTCTGGTCTCTATCTGGCCACTGCCTACTCTGTTCTCTCTGAGGCATCTGCCTTTTCTGGTCTGTCTGTGTCCTCTGCCTCCTCTAGTCTCTCTGTGGCCTCTGCCTCCTCTGGTCTGTCTGTGTCCTCTGCCTCCTCTGGTCTCTCTGTGGCCTCTGCCTCCTCTTGTCTCTCTGTCTCCTCTGCCTCCACTGGTCTCTTTGTGGCCTCTGCCTCCACTCGTCCCTCTGTGGCCTCTGCATCCTCTGGTCTTTCTGTGGCCTCTGCCTTCTTTGGTCTCTCTGCCTCCTCTGCTTCCTCTCGTCTCTCTGTGGCCTCTGCCTTCTCTGGTCTATCTGTCTCCTTTGCCTCCTCTGGTCTTTCTGCTTCCTCTCCCTCCTCTGGTCTCTCTGTGGCCTCTTCCTCCTATGGTCTCTCTGTGGCCTGTGCCTTCTCTTGTCTCTCTGCCTCCTCTGTCCATTCTGGTCTCTCTGCCTCCACTGGTCTCTCTATTGCCTCTGCCTCCTCTGGTCTCTCTCCGGCCTCTGCCTCTTTTAGTCTCTCTGCCTTCTCTGTCTTCTCTACTCTCTTTGTGGCCTCTGCCTCCCCTGGTCTCTCTGTGGCCTCTGCCTCCACTTATCTCTCTGTGACCTATGCCTCCTCTGGTCTCTTCGTGTCCTCTGCCTCCTCTGGTCTCTCTGTGTCCTCTGCCTCCTCTGGTCAGTCTTTGGCCTCTGCCTTCTCTGGATCTCTCTGTGGCCTCTGGTCTCTTACTGGCATCTGCCTTTTCTGGTCTCTCTGCCTCCTCTGCCTCCTCTGGTCTCTCTGTGGCCTCTGCCTCCTCTGGACTCTCTGTCTCCTTTGGTCTTTCTGTTGCCTCTGCCTCCTCTGGCCTCTCTGCCTCCTCTTCTTCCTCTCATCTCTTTGTGGCCTCTGCCTCCTCTGGTCTCTCTGTCTCCTCTGCCTCCTCTGGTCTCTCTGCCTCCTCTGGTCTCTCTGTGGTCTCTGCCTCCTCTGGTCTGTCTGTGTCCTCAACCTCCACTGCCTCCTCTGGTCTCTCTGTGTCCTCTGCCTCCTCTGGTCTGTCTGTGTCCTCTGCCTCCTCTGCCCTCTCTGTGGCCTCTTCCTCCTCTGGTCCATCTGTCTCCTCTGCATCCACTGGTCTCTTTTTGGCCTCTGCCTCCACTGCTCTCTTTGTGGCCTCTGCCTCCTCTAGTCTCTCTCTGGCCTCTGCCTCTTCTAGTCTCACTGCCTTCTCTGTCTCCTCTAGTCTCTCTGTGTTCTCTATCTGCTCTGGTCTCTCTGTTGCCTCTGCCTCCTCTGGTCTCTTTGTGGCCTCTGCCTTCTCTGGTCTCTCTGTGGCCGCTGCCTCCTCTTGTCTCTCTGTGGCATTTGCCTTTTCTGGTCTCTCTGCCTCCTCTGCATCCTCATATCTCTCTGCCTCCTCTGGTCTCTCTGTCTTTCTTCCTGCTCTGATCTCTCGGTGGCCTCTGCCTCCTCTGGTCTCTGCCTTATTTCCTCCTCTGGTCACTCTGTGGCCTATTCCTCCTCTGGTCTCTCTGTGGCCTCTGCCTCCTCTGGTCTCTCTGTCTCCCCTGCCTACACTGGTCTTTCTGTAGCCTCTGCCTCCTCTGGACTCTCTGCCTCCTCTGGTCTTTCTGTGGTCTCTGCCTCTTCTGTTCTCTCTGTCTCTTCTGCCTCCTCTGGTCTCTCTGCCTCCTCTGCCTCCTCTGTTCTCTCTGTGGCCTCTGCCTCCTCTGGTCACTCTGTCTCCTCTGCCTCTACTGCTCTCTCTGTTGCCTCTGCCTCCACTGGTCTCTCTTTGGCCTCTGCCTCCTCTGGTCTCTCTCTGGCCTCTGCCCTCCTCTAGTCTCTTTGCCTTCTCTGTCTCCTCTAGTCTCTCTGTGGCCTCTGCCTCCTCTGGTCTCTCTGTCTCCTCTGCCTCCTCTGCTCTCTCTGTGGCCGCTGCCTCCTTTTTTGTCTCTCTGTGGCATCTGCCTTTTCTGGTCTCTCTGCCTCCTTCTCCTCTTCTGGTCTCGTTGTGGCCTTTGCCTCCTCTAGACTCTCTGCCTCCTCTGGACTTTCTGTGGCCTCTGCTTCCTCTCGTCTCCCTCCCCGTTACCTCCTCTGGTCTCCTCATCTGCAGTCTATTCATCTGCAAATTGCCAGTCTGTTCTACTCCACGTCTACAGTCAGTTCTAATAATTGTCTACTGTCTGTTCTTCTGCACATTTACAGTCTGTACTACTGCATTTCACAAGTCTGTTCTAATGCTCGACTACAGTCTGTCTGGGCCTTTAGCGCATACCCTTTTTTGACCTTTTAAACCCCTTATCAATGTGGTAGCCTCGCCAACCTTTACCACACGCTTCCACGTACTGGGTTGAGAAAAAGGAGACCACATTTCACTTGATCGGACCTCGGGAAGTGACCACCAGCGCCCCCACTAGGGTGAATACATTGACAAAATAGGCATGTGGCAATCCCAAATTTATCACCCTGGCTCCTGGAGTAGCCCTGAATCACATATCCGAAGTGCAGAGCTCTAGAGCAAAGGGGAAAAAAATGATGATCAAAAAGACACCTTTCTTGTCAGGGCCTATATCTCGTACCCTTAGTTGACTTTTTGACCCCTTACCAATGTCGTAGCCTCTCCAAATTTTGCACGCTGGCTCCTGGGGCCACCCAGAACAACATATGAAAGGCTGCTGGCTTTAGAGCAAAGGCAATAAGTTTCAGCCTACAAAAGACACAGCCTATAACGGGTTCTGACCATTGACCCCTGAACATTATTTGATACCTTAACAATGTCGTAGCCTCTCCAAATTTTTAAACGCTGGCTCTAGGGGCCACCCAGAACGACATAGGCAAGGCGGCTGGCTCTAGAGTCAAGGGAAGAAAAATGATGACTCAAAAGACATCTCTCCTTTTTGGGCCTTTAGCGCATGCACTTTTTTGACCTTTCGACCCCTTAACAATGTGGTAGCCTCTCCAATTTTAACCACACGCTTCCACATACTGTGTCGAGAAAAAGGAGACCACATTTCTCTTGATCGGACCTCGGGAAGTGACCGCCAGTGCCCCCACTAGGGTGAATACATTGACAAAATGGGCATGTGGGAATCCCAAATTTTTCCCCCTGGCTCCTGGAGTAACCCTGAATCACATATCCGAAGCGCAGAGCTCTAGAGCAAAGGGGGAAAAAATTATAATCAAAAAGACACCTTTCTTGTCAGAGCCTATAGCTCGTACACTTAGTTGACATTTTGACCCCTTACCAATGTCGTAGCCTCTCCAAATTTTGCACGCTGGCTCCTGGGGCCACCCAGAACAACATATCAAAGGCTGCTGGCTTTAGAGCAAAGGCAAAAAGTTTCAGCCTACAAAAGACACAGCCTATAACGGGTTCTGACCATTGACCCCTGAACATTATTTGATACCTTAACAATGTCGTAGCCTCTCCAAATTTTTAAACGCTGGCTCCAGGGGCCAACCAGAACGACATAGGCAAGGCGGCTGGTTCTAGAGTCAAGGGAAGAAAAATGATGACTCAAAAGACATCTCTCCTTTTTGGGCCTTTAGCGCATGCCCTTTTTTGACCTTTCGACCCCTTAACAATGTGGTAGCCTCTCCAATTTTAACCACACGCTTCCACGTACTGTGTTGAGAAAAAGGAGACCACATTTCTCTTGATTGGACCTCGGGAAGTGACCACCAGTGCCCCCACTAGGGTGAATACATTGACAAAATGGGCATGTGGGAATCCCAAATTTTTCCCCTGGCTCCTGGAGTAACCCTGAATCACATATCCGAGCGCAGAGCTCTAGAGCAAAGGGGAAAAAATTATGATCAAAAGACACCTTTCTTGTCAGGGCCTATAGCTCGTACCCTTAGTTGACATTTTGACCCCTTACCAATGTCGTAGCCTCTCCAAATTTTGCACGCTGGCTCCTGAGGCCACCCAGAACAACATATCAAAGGCTGCTGGCTTTAGAGCAAAGGCAAAAGTTTCAGCCTACAAAAGACACAGCCTATAACGGGTTCTGACCATTGACCCCTGAACATTATTTGATACCTTAACAATGTCGTAGCCTCTCCAAATTTTTAAACGCTGGCTCCAGGGCCACCCAGAACGACATAGGCAAGGCGGCTGGCTCTAGAGTCAAGGGAAGAAAAATGATGACTCAAAAGACATCTCTCCTTTTTGGGCCTTTAGCTCATACACTTTTTTAACCTTTCGACCGCTTAACAATGTGGTAGCCTCTCCAATTTTAACCACATACTGTGTCGAGAAAAAGGAGACCACATTTCTCTTGATCGGACCTCGGGAAGTGATTGCCAGCGCCCCCACTAGGGTGAATACATTGACAAAATGGGCATGTGGGAATCCTAAATTTTTCACCCTGGCTCCTGGAGTAGCCCTGAATCACATATCCCAAGCGCAGAGCTCTAGAGCAAAGGGGAAAAGAATTATGATCAAAAGACACCTTTCTTGTCAGGGCATATAGCTCGTACCCTTAGTTGACCTTTGACCCCTTACCAATGTCGTAGCCTCTCTAAATTTTGCACGCTGGCTCCTGGGGCCACCCAGAACAACATATCAAAGGTTGCTGGCTTTAGAGCAAAGTGAAAAAGTTTCAGCCTCCTAAAGACACAGCTTATAACGGGTTTTGACCATTGACGCCTGAACACTATTTGACCGCTTAACAATGTCGTAGCCTCTCCAAATTTTGCACGCTGGCTCCTAGGGCCACCCAGAACGACATATCAAAGACGACATTTCACTTGATCGGACCTCGGGAAGTGACCGCCAGCATGCATTTATTACATTCTTTACTACTCCACCTCTACAGTTTGTTCTACTGCTCCTCTACAGTCTGTTATACTGCATGTCTAAAGTCTGTTCTAATGCCAGTCTAGAGTCTGTACTACTGATGCTCTGCAATCTGTTTTACTGCAAGTCTACATTCTGTTCAACTGCACCTCTACAGTCTGTTCTATTGTACGTCTACTCAGTTCTACTGCATATCTACAATCTGTTCTAATGCACAGCTACAGTCTTTTCAACTGCAAGTCTACAGTCTGTACTACTGCACCTCTACAGTCTGTTCTAAAGTATGTCTACAGTCTTTTCTACTACTCATGTACAGTGTCTTCTAATGCTTGTGTAAAGTCTCAACTACTGCACCTCTGAGGTATATTCTTCTGCACATCGTCAGTCTGTTCTACTGCACATCTACAGTCTGTTCTAATGGACATCTACAGTCTGTTCTAAAGCACGTCTATAGTCTGTTCTAATGCTCGTCCACAGTCTATTCTTATGCAGGTCTTTAGTCTTTACTACTGCACATCTACAGTCTGTTCTAATGGACGCCTACATTCTGTTCTAATGCTCATCTACAGTATGTTCTATTGTACGTCTACAGTCTTTTCTACTGCACATCTACAGTCTATTCTAATGCTCGTCTACAGTCTGTACAACTGCACCTCTACAGTCTGTTCTACTGCACGTCTTCAGTCTGTTCTAATAATTGTCAACATTCTGTAATACTGAACCTCTACAGTCTCTTCTACTGCACCTCTACAGTCTGTTCTAAAGCATGTCTACAGTCTTTTCTAATACTCATCTACAGTCTGTTCTAATGCATGTCTATAGTCTGTTCTAATGCTCGTCCACAGTCTGTTCTAATGCAGGTCTTTAGTCTGTACTACTCCATATCTACAGTCTGTTCTCCTGGATGTGTACAGTCTGTTCTAATGCTCGTCTACAGTCTGTTCTATTGTACGTCTACAGTCTCTTCTAATGCACATCTACAGGCTGTTCAACTGCACGTCTACAGTCTTTTCAACTGCATCTCAACAGTCTGTTCTAATGCCAGTTTACAGTCTGTACCTCTGCTCTACTGCAGTCTGTTCTACTGCACGTCTACAGTCTGTTTTACTGCACATCTACAGTCTGTTCTAATGCTCGTCTACAGTCTGTATTACTGCACCTCTACCGTCTGTTCTAAAACATGTCTAGAGTGTTTTCTAATACTCATCTACAGTCTGTTCAACTGCACCTCTACAGTCTTTTCTATTGTTAATAGATAATAATTGTCTAGAGTCTGTTATACTGCACGTCTACAGTCTCTTTTAATAATTGTCAACTTTCTGTACTGCTGCACCTCTACAGTCTCTTCTACTGCACATCTACAGTTTGTTCTAATGGTCGTCTAGAGTCTGTACTACTGGAACTCTACAGTCTGTTCTAAAACATGTAGTAGTACAGACTGTAGACGAGAATAAGAACAGACTGTATATGAGTATTAAAAAACACTGTAGACATGCTTTAGAACAGACTGTAGAGGTGCAGTAGTTCAGACTAAAGACGAGCTTTAGAACAGACTCTATATGAATATTAGAAAACACTCTAGACATGCTTTAGAACAGATTGTAGAGGTGCAGTAATACAGACTGTAGATGAGCATTAGAAAAGACTGTAGAAGTGCAGTAGTACAGACTGTAGATGTGCAGTAGAACAGATTGTAGACGTTTATTAGAACACACTGTAGATCTAGACTAGAACAGACCGTAGATGAGCAGTAGTACAGACTATAGACTTGCATTAGAACAGACAGTAGATGTGCATTAGAATAGACTGTGGACGAGCATTAGAACAGACTATAGATGTGCATTAGAACAGACTGTAGATGTGCATTAGAACAGACTGTAGATGTGCAGTAGAACAGACTGACGATGTGCAGAAGAATAGATATCGTAAAGGTGCAGTAGTTGAGACTTTACACGAGCATTAGAAAAGACTGTAGAGATGCTTTAGAACAGACTGTAGACGTGCAGTAGAACAGACTCTAGACAATTATTAGAACAGACTGGAGACGCCCAGTAGAACAGACTGTAGAAGTGCATTAGAAAAGACTGTGCATTAGAACAGACTATAGTCGTGCTGTAGAACAGAATGTAGAAGTGCAGTTGAAAAGACTTCAGAGCAGCATTAGTACAGACTCTAGATTGGCTTTAGAACAGACTGTAGATGAGGTTTAGAACAGACTGTAAAGGTCCAGTAGAACAGACTGACAATTAGAAAAGATTGTAAATGTGCACTAAAACAGACTGTAGACGTGCATTAGAATAGACTGCAGTAGAGTAGTAAACTGGCATTAGAACAGACTGTAGACATGCAGTAGATCAGTCTGTAGATGTGCAGTAGAAGAGACTGTAGAGGTGCAGTATTACAGAATGTTGACAATTATTAGAACAGACAGTAGACGTGCAGTAGATCAGACTGTAGATGTGCATTAGAACAAAATGTAGATGTGCATTAGAAGAGACTGAAGACCTTAGTCTTACTGTAGAACAGACTGTAGACGAGCAGTAGAACAGATTGTAGACTTGCAGTAGAACAGACTGTAGACCTGCAGTAGAAGAGACTGTAGAGGAGAAGTAGAACAAACTGTAGAGGTGGAGTAGTAAAGACTGTAGACAAGCATTAGAACAGTCTGTATATGAGTATTAGAAAACAATACTAGAAATGCTTTACAACAGACTGTAAAGGTGCAGTACTACAGACTGTTGACATTTATTAAAACAGACTGTAGACGTGCAGTAGAACAGACCGTAGATGAGTATTAGAAAACACTATAGACATGCAGTAGAACAGACTGCAGTAGAGCAATAGTACAGACTGTAAACTGGCATTAGAACAGACTGTAGAGGTGCAATTAAACAGACTGTAGTCTTGCAGTTGAAAAGACTTCAAAGCAGCAGTAGTACAGACACTAGATTGGCTTTAGAACTGACTGTAGACGAGTATTAGAACAGACTGTATATGAGTATTAGAAAACACTCTAGACATGCTTTAGAACAGACTGTAGAGGTGCAGTTGTACAGACTGTAGACGAGCATTAGAACAGACTTTAAACGTCCAGTAGAACAGACTGACAATGTGCAGAAGAATAGACTGTAGAGGTGCAGTAGTACAGACTGTAGATGAGCATTAGAACAGACTGTATATGAGTATTAGAAAATACTGTGGACATGCTTTAGAACAGACTATAGAGGTGCAGTAGTTCAGACTGTAGACGAGCAGTAGAACCGACTGTGTATGAGTATTAGAAAACACTACTAGAAATGCTTTACAACAGAATGTAGAGGTGCAGTAGAACAGACTGTAGACGTGCAGTAGAACAGACTGTTGTTGAGCAGTAGTACAGGCTGTATACTTGCATAGGAACAGACTGTAAATGTGCATTAGAACAGACTGTAGATGTGCAGTAAAACAGACTGTAGACTTCCAATAGAGCAGACTGAAGGCGTGCAGTAGAACAGACTGTAGACATGCAGTAGAACAGACTGTAGAGGTGGAGTTGTAAAGACTTTTATTGGGCATTAGAACAGACTGTAGACAAGCAATAGAACAGATTGTAGATATGCAGAAGTATAAACTGTAGACCTGCATTAGAAGTGACTCTAGATGCGCAGTAGAAAAGACTGTAAGAAGCAGTAGTACAGAATGTAGACAATTATTACAATAGACTCTAGATGTGCAGTGGAACAGACTTTAGATGAGCATTAGAACAGATAGTAAACGTCCAGTAGAACAGACTGACAATGTGCAGAAGAATAGACTGTAGGGGTGCAGTAGTACAAACTGTATACAAGCATAAGAACAGACTGTATATGAGTATTAGAAAACACTGTAGACATGCTTTAGAACAGACTGTAGAGATACAGTAATACACACTGTAGACAAGCATTTGAAATGACTGTAGAAGTGCAGTAGTACAGACTGTAAATGTGCAGAACAGACTGTAGACGTTTATTAAAAGAAACTGTAGACGTGCAGTAGAACAGACCGTAGATGAGTATTAGAACAGACTGTAGAGCTGCAGTTGAACAGACTTCAGAGCAGCAGTAATACAGACACTAGATTGGCTTTAGAACTGACTGTAGAGGAGCATTAGAACAGACTGTATATGAGTATTAGAAAACACTCTAGACATGTTTTAGAACAGACGGTAGAGGTGCAGTAATACAGACTGTAGACGAGCATTAGAACAGACTGTAGATGTGCAGTAAAACAGACTGTAGACGTGCAGTAGAACAGACTGCAGTAGAGCAGAGGTACAGACTGTAAACTGGCATTAGAACAGACTGTTGAGATGCAGTTGAAAAGACTGTAGACGTGCAGTTGAACAGCCTGTAGATGTGCATTAGAAGAGACTGTAGACGTACAATAGAACAGACTGTAGACGAGCATTAGAACAGACTGTACACATCCAGGAGAACAGACTGTAGATATGGAGTAGTACAAACTAAAGACCTGCGTTTAAACAGACTGTGGACGAGCATTAAAAAGACTATAGACGTGAATTTGAACAGACTGTAGATGAGTATTAGAAAAGACTGTAGACATGCTTTAGAACAGACTGTAGAGGTGCAGTAGAAGAGACTGTAGAGGTGCAGTATTACAGAATGTTGACAATTATTAGAACAGACTGAATACATGCAGTTGAACAGCCTGTAGATGTGCATTAGAAGAGACTGTAGTTGTACAATAGAACAGACTGTAGACGAGCATTAGAACCGACTGTACACATCCAGGAGAACAGACTGTAGATATGGAGTAGTACAGACTAAAGACCTGCATTAGAACAGACTGTGGACGAGCATTAGAACAGACTATAGACATGCATTAGAACAGACTGTAGATGAGTATTAGAAAAGACTGTAGACATGCTTTAGAACAGACTGTAGAGGTGCAGTAGAAGAGACTGTAGAGGTTCAGTATTACAGAATGTTGACAATTATTAGAACAGACTGAAGACGTGCAGTAGAACAGACTGTAGAGGTGCAGTTGTACAGACTGTAGACGAGCATTAGAATAGACTGTAGATGTGCAGTAGAAAAGACTGTAGACGTACAATAGAACATACTGTAGATGAGCATTAGAACAGAATGTAGGCGTCCATTAGAACAGACTGTAGATGTGCAGTAGTAAAGACTAAAGACCTGCATAAGAATAGACTGTGGACGAGCATTAGAACAGACTATAGACATGCTTTAGAACAGACTGTAGATGTCCATTAGAACAGACTGTAGATGTGCAGTAGAACAGACTGACGATGTGCAGAAGAATATACCTCAGAGGTGCAGTAGTTGAGACTTTACACAAGCATTAGAAGACACTGTACATGAGTAGTAGAAAAGACTGTAGACATACTTTAGAACAGACTGTAGAGGTGCAGTAGTACAGACTGTAGACTTGCAGTTGAAAAGACTGTAGCTGTGCATTAGAACAGATTGTAGATATGCAGTAGAACTGAGTAGACGTACAATAGAACAGACTGTAGAGGTGCAGTTGAACAGAATGTAGACTTGCAGTAAAACAGATTGCAGAGCATCAGTAGTACAGACTCTAGACTGGCATTAGAACAGACTTTAGACATGCAGTATAACAGACTGTAGAGGAGCAGTAGAACAAACTGTAGAGGTGGAGTAGTAAAGAATGTAATAAATGCATGCTGGCGGTCACTTCCCGAGGTCCGATCAAGTGAAATGTCGTCTTTGATATGTCGTTCTGGGTGGCCCTAGGAGCCAGCGTGCAAAATTTAGAGAGGCTACGACATTGGTAAGGGGTCAAAAGGTCAACTAAGGGTACGAGCTATATGCCCTGACAAGAAAGGTGTCTTTTTGATCATAATTCTTTTCCCCTTTGCTCTAGAGCTCTGCGCTTGGGATATGTGATTCAGGGCTACTCCAGGAGCCAGGGTGAAAAATTTAGGATTCCCACATGCCCATTTTGTCAATGTATTCACCCTAGTGGGGGCGCTGGCAATCACTTCCCGAGGTCCGATCAAGAGAAATGTGGTCTCCTTTTTCTCGACACAGTATGTGGAAGCGTGTGGTTAAAATTGGAGAGGCTACCACATTGTTAAGCGGTCGAAAGGTTAAAAAAGTGTATGAGCTAAAGGCCCAAAAAGGAGAGATGTCTTTTGAGTCATCATTTTTCTTCCCTTGACTCTAGAGCCAGCCGCCTTGCCTATGTCGTTCTGGGTGGCCCCTGGAGCCAGCGTTTAAAAATTTGGAGAGGCTACGACATTGTTAAGGTATCAAATAATGTTCAGGGTCAATGGTCAGAACCCGTTATAGGCTGTGTCTTTTGTAGGCTGAAACTTTTGCCTTTGCTCTAAAGCCAGCAGCCTTTGATATGTTGTTCTGGGTGGCCCCAGGAGCCAGCGTGCAAAATTTGGAGAGGCTACGACATTGGTAAGGGGTCAAAATGTCAACTAAGTGTACGAGCTATAGGCTCTGACAAGAAAGGTGTCTTTTTGATTATAATTTTTTCCCTTTGCTCTAGAGCTCTGCGCTCGGATATGTGATTCAGGGTTACTCCAGGAGCCAGGGGAAAAATTTGGGATTCCCACATGCCCATTTTGTCAATGTATTCACCCTAGTGGGGGCACTGGCGGTCACTTCTCCGAGGTCCAATCAAGAGAAATGTGGTCTCCTTTTTCTCAACACAGCACGTGGAAGCGTGTGGTTAAAATTGGAGAGGCTACCACATTGTTAAGGGGTCGAAAGGTCAAAAAAGTGCATGCGCTAAAGGCCCAAAAAGGAGAGATGTCTTTTGAGTCATCATTTTTCTTCCCTTGACTCTAGAGCCAGCCGCCTTGCCTATGTCGTTCTGGGTGGCCCCTAGAGCCAGCGTTTAAAAATTTGGAGAGGCTACGACATTGTTAAGGTATCAAATAATGTTCAGGGGTCAATGGTCAGAACCCGTTATAGGCTGTGTCTTTTGTAGGCTGAAACTTATTGCCTTTGCTCTAAAGCCAGCAGCCTTTCATATGTTGTTCTGGGTGGCCCCAGGAGCCAGCGTGCAAAATTTGGAGAGGCTACGACATTGGTAAGGGGTCAAAATGTCAACTAAGGGTACGAGCTATAGGCCCTGACAAGAAAGGTGTCTTTTTGATCATAATTTTTTCCCCCTTTGCTCTAGAGCTCTGCGCTTCGGATATGTGATTCAGGGTTACTCCAGGAGCCAGGGGGAAAAATTTGGGATTCCCACATGCCCATTTTGTCAATGTATTCACCCTAGTGGGGGCACTGGCGGTCACTTCCCGAGGTCCGATCAAGAGAAATGTGGTCTCCTTTTTCTCGACACAGTACGTAGAAGCGTGTGGTTAAAATTGGAGAGGCTACCACATTGTTAAGGGGTCGAAAGGTCAAAAAAGGGCATGCGCTAAAGGCCCAAAAAGGAGAGATGTCTTTTTAGTCATCATTTTTCTTCCCTTGACTCTAGAGCCAGCCGCCTTTGATATGTCGTTCTGGGTGGCCCCTGGAGCCAGCGTTGAAAATTTGGAGAGGCTACGACATTGTTAAGGGGTCAAATAATGTTCAGGGGTCAATGGTCAGAAGCCGTTATAGGCTGTGTCTTTTGGAGGCTGAAACATTTTCCCTTTGCTATAAAGCCAGCAACCTTTGATATGTTGTTCTGGGTGGCCCCAGGAGCCAGCGTGCAAAATTTGGAGAGGCTACGACATTGGTAAGGGGTCAAAAAGTCAACTAAGGGTACGAGATATAGGCCCTGACAAGAAAGGTGTCTTTTTGATCATCATTTTTTCCCTTTGCTCTAGAGCTCTGCACTTCGGATATGTGATTCAGGGCTACTCCAGGAGCCAGGGTGATAAATTTGGGATTGCCACATGCCTATTTTGTCAATGTATTCACCCTAGTGGGGCGCTGGTGGTCACTTCCGAGGTCCGATCAAGTGAAATGTGGTCTCCTTTTCTCAACCCAGTACGTGGAAGCGTGTGGTAAAGGTTGGCGAGGCTACCACATTGATAAGGGGTTTAAAAGGTCAAAAAAGGGTATGCGCTAAAGGCCCAGACAGACTGTAGTCGAGCATTAGAACAGACTTGTGAAATGCAGTAGTACAGACTGTAAATGTGCAGAAGAACAGACAGTAGACAATTATTAGAACTGACTGTAGACGTGGAGTAGAACAGACTGGCAATTTGCAGATGAATAGACTGCAGATGAGGAGACCAGAGGAGGTAACGGGAGGGAGACGAGGAAGCAGAGGCCACAGAAAGTCCAGAGGAGGCAGAGAGTCTAGAGGAGGCAAAGGCCACAACGAGACCAGAAGAGGAGAAGGAGGCAGAGAGACCAGAAAAGGCAGATGCCACAGAGAGACAAAAAAGGAGGCAGCGGCCACAGAGAGAGCAGAGGAGGCAGAGGAGACAGAGAGACCAGAGGAGGCAGAGGCCACAGAGAGACTAGAGGAGACAGAGAAGGCAAAGAGACTAGAGGAGGGCAGAGGCCAGAGAGAGACCAGAGGAGGCAGAGGCCAAAGAGAGACCAGTGGAGGCAGAGGCAACAGAGAGAGCAGTAGAGGCAGAGGAGACAGAGTGACCAGAGGAGGCAGAGGCCACAGAGAGAACAGAGGAGGCAGAGGAGGCAGAGAGACCAGAGGAGGCAGAAGAGACAGAGAGAACAGAAGAGGCAGAGACCACAGAAAGACCAGAGGAGGCAGAGAGTCCAGAGGAGGCAGAGGCTACAGAAAGACCAGTGTAGGCAGGGGAGACAGAGAGACCAGAGGAGGCAGAGGCCACAGAGAGACCAGAGGAGGAATAGGCCACAGAGTGACCAGAGGAGGAAATAAGGCAGAGACCAGAGGAGGCAGAGGCCACCGAGAGATCAGAGCAGGAAGAAAGACAGAGAGACCAGAGGAGGCAGAGAGATATGAGGATGCAGAGGAGGCAGAGAGACCAGAAAAGGCAAATGCCACAGAGAGACAAGAGGAGGCAGCGGCCACAGAGAGACCAGAGAAGGCAGAGGCCACAAAGAGACCAGAGGAGGCAGAGGCAACAGAGAGACCAGAGCAGATAGAGAACACAGAGAGACTAGAGGAGACAGAGAAGGCAGTGAGACTAGAAGAGGCAGAGGCCAGAGAGAGACTAGAGGAGGCAGAGGCCACAAAGAGAGCAGTGGAGGCAGAGGCCAAAAAGAGACCAGTGGATGCAGAGGAGACAGATGGACCAGAGGAGGAAGAGGCCACAGAGAGGGCAGAGGAGGCAGAGGACACAGACAGACCAGAGGAGGCAGAGGACACAGAGAGACCAGAGGAGGCAGTGGAGGTTGAGGACACAGACAGACCAGAGGAGGCAGAGACCACAGAGAGACCAGAGGAGGCAGAGAGACCAGAGGAGGCAGAGGAGACAGAGAGACCAGAGGAGGCAGAGGCCACAAAGAGATGAGAGGAAGAAGAGGAGGCAGAGAGGCCAGAGGAGGCAGAGGCAACAGAAAGACCAAAGGAGACAGAGAGTCCAGAGGAGGCAGAGGCCACAGAGAGACCAGAGGAGGCAGAGGAGGCAGAGAGACCAGAAAAGGCAGATGCCAGTAAGAGACCAGAGGCCACAGAGAGATCCAGAGAAGGCAGAGGCCAAAGACTGACCAGAGGAGGCAGAGGACACAGAGAGACCAGAGGAGGCAGAGGACACGAAGAGACCAGAGGAGGCATAGGTCACAGAGAGATAAGTGGAGGCAGAGGCCACAGAGAGACCAGGGAGGCAGAGGCCACAAAGAGAGTAGAGAAGACAGAGAAGGCAGAGAGACTAAAAGAGGCAGAGGCCGGAGAGAGACCAGAGGAGGCAGAGGCAATAGAGAGACCAGTGGAGGCAGAGAGACCAGAATGGACAGAGGAGGCAGATAGACAAGAGAAGGCACAGGCCACAGAGAGACCAGAGGAGGAAGAGGCCACAGAGAGACCAGAGGAGGCAGAGGAAGCAGAAAGACCAGAGGAGGCAAAGGAGACAGATAGACCAGAGAAGGCAGAGGCCACAGAGAGACGAGAGGAAGCAGAGGAGGCAGAGAGACCAAAGAAGGCAGAGGCCACAGAAAGACCAGAGGATGCAGAGGCCACAGAGGGACGAGTGGAGGCAGAGGCCACAAAGAGACCAGTGGAGGCAGAGGAGACAGAGAGACAAGAGGAGGCAGAGGCCACAGAGAGACCAGAGGAGGCAGAGGACACAGACAGACCAGAGGAGGCAGAGGCCACAGAGAGACTAGAGGAGGCAGAGGACACAGACAGACCAGAAAAGGCAGATGCCTCAGAGAGAACAGAGTAGGCAGTGGCCAGATAGAGACCAGAGAAGGCAGAGGCCACAGAGAGACCAGGGAGGCAGAGGAGGCAGACAGACCAGAAAAGGCAGATGCCTATGAGAGACCAGAGTAGGCAGTGGCCAGATAGAGACCAGAGAAGGCAGAGGCCACAGAGAGACCAGACGAGGCAGAGAACACAGAGAGACCAGAGGAGGCAGAGAGAGAGAGAGAGACCAAAAGAGGCAGTAAGAGCAGAGGAGGCAGAGGAGGCAGAGAGACCAGAGGAGGCAGAGACCACAGAGTGACTAGAGGAGGCAGAGGAGACAAAGAGACCCGAGGAGGCATATGCCAGAGAGAGACCAGAGGAGGCAGAGGCAATAGAGAGACCAGTGGAGGCAGAGAGACCAGAGGGGGCATAGGAGGCAGACAGACAAGAGAAGGCAGCGCCACAGAGAAACCAGAGGAGGCAGAGGCCACAGAGAGACCAGAGGGGGCAGAGGCCACCGAGAGTTCAGAGGAGGCAGAAAGACAGAGAGACCAGAGGAGGCAGAGGCCACAGAGAGACTAGCGGAGGCAGAGGTAATAGAGAGACAAATGGAGGCAGAGAGACCAGAGGGGGCATAGGAGGCAGACAGACAAGAGAAGGCAGCGGCCACAGAGAGACCAGAGGAGGCAGAGGCCACAGAGAGACCAGAGGAGGCAAAGGAGTCAGAGAGAGCAGAGGAGGCAGAGGCCACAGTGAGACCAGAGGGGGCAGAGGCCACCGAGAGTTCAGAGGAGGCAGAAAGACAGACAGACCAGAGGAGGCAGAGAGACAAGAGGAGGCAAAGGAGTCAGAGAGAGCAGAGGAGGCAGATGCAACAGAGAGACCAGAGGAGGCAGAGGCCACAGAGACCAGAGGAGGCAGAGAGACCAGAGAAGGCAGAGGACACAAAGAGACCAGAGGAGGCAGAGGCCACAGAGTGACTAGAGGAGGCAGAGGAGACAAAGAGACCAGAGGAGGCAGAGGCCACAGAGAGACCAGAGGAGGCAGAGGCCACAGAGAGACGAGAGGAGGTAGAGGAGATAGAGAGAGCAGAAGAGGAAGAGGCCACAGTTAGACCAGAGGGGAAGAGGCCACCGAGAGTTCAGTTGAGGCAGAAAGACAGAGAGCCCAGAGGAGGCAGAGAGACGAGAGGA
>JALDNG010001838.1:0-47295 GCA_024349245.1 Neodontobutis hainanensis | reverse complement strand
CGGTTTCATTGTCTGGGGATGGTGGTGGTGGAGCTGGATTTGGAAATTCAATCATAGGAGCTTGAAACACAGCCCCATAAGGTGTCTTGCTTCTCGTGTGAGACGGGGACAGGAAGGAGAAAGATTTGTCTGATGAAAGTTCAGTTGTGAAGGGGTTGTTAGAGTTCTTAGGACTGGTGGCAGAGTCATATGAAGGAGGTTTGGTGACAGGACTTGACAGTCCAGTGTTCATCAGGGTGTTTGTTTCAGCCTGGGTGGTCAGATCTGGGTACAGTTGAGCAGCTGTTGCAGAAGCTGCATGTGTCTGAGCCGCTTGTCTCTGCCTCTGGAGCCCTCCCTTTTCTTCACTGTGGAGATGTGCAGCAGCGAGAGCGGTGACGTCATCGTCTTCACTCATGAGTGCCGGACCAACAGGCTGGGTCAGACTCGGAAAACAAGAGGACATCGCATTAGTTATGTTATCAGTTGCTTTATAACCTGTGCTTTGAAATGGCCCCTTTACTGTATCTAAGTGTTTTAAATTTCTTTCCTATTTTCTTTTTCTTTCTGTTTCTTTGCTTCAACTGCTTTTTCCCACATCTCTAAACATTCATAATGTCTTTTAATCTCCTTTATTTGCTTCGGGTTTACTGATTTTTTGGGCATAAGTCTCTTTTCTGCATCTACAGTCTGTTCTACTGCACATCTACAGTCTGTACTACTGCACTTCTACAGTCTGTTCTAATGCTCGTCTACAGTCTGTATTACTGCACGTCTACAGTCATTTCAACTACACCTCAACAGTCTGTTCTAATGCCAGTTTACATTCTTTACCTCTGCTCTACTGCAGTCTGTTCTACTGCACGTCTACAGTCTGTTCTACTGCTGCTCTGAAGTCTGTTCAACTGCATGTCTGTAGTCTGTTCAACTGCACCTCTACGTCTGTTCTATTGTATGTCTACATTCTGTTCTAATGCACATCTACAGTCTGTTCTAATGCAAGTCTACAGTCTGTACTACTGCTCGTGTACAGTCTGTACTATTGCACCTCTACAGTCTGTTCTAAAGTATGTCTACAGTCTATTCTAATACTCATACACAGTCTGTTCTAATGCTCGTCTACAGTCTCTACTAACGGACATTTAAATTCTATTCTTCTGCAGCATCATTAGTCTGTTTACTGGACATCTACAATCTGTTCTATACACGTATATAGTCTCTTCAAATACTCGTCCACAGTCTGTTCTAATGCAGTCTTTACTACTGCACATCTATAGTCTGTTCTATTGCTCGAATACAGTCTGTTCTAATGTCCAATAAAAGTCTTTACTACTCCACCTCTACAGTTTGTTCTACTTCTCCTTTACAGTCTGTTCTACTGCAGGTCTACAGTCTGTTCTACTGCACATCTACAGTCTGTTCTAATGCACATCTACAGTCTGTTCAACTGCAAGTCCACTGTCTCTTCTACTGCTCTTCTACAATCTGTTCTACTGCACAACTCTAGTCGGTTTTATTAAAGGTCTACAGTCTGTTCTAATGCACATCTACAGTCTGTTCTAATGCACATCTACAGTCTGTTCTAATGCAAGTCTACAGTCTTTACTACTGCTCATCTACGGTCTGTTCTACTGCAGGTCTAAAATCTCTTCTAATAAATGTCTACAGTCTGTTCTACTGCACATCTACAGTCTGTAATACTGCACTTCTACAGACTGTTCTAATGCTTGTCTACAGTCTGTATTACTGCACCTCTACAGTCTGTTCCAAAGCATGTCTAGAGTGTTTTCTTATACTCAAATACAGTCTGTTTTAATGCTCGTCTACAGTCTGTTAAACTGCACCTCTACAGTCTGTTCTAAAGCATGTCTATAGTGTTTTCTAATTCAAATATACAGTTTGTTCTAATGCTTGTCTACAGTCTGAACTACTGCTCTTCTACAGTCTGTTCTAAAGCATGTCTAGAGTGTTTTCTAATACTCATATACAGTCTGTTCTAATGCTCATGTACAGTCTGTAGTACTGCACCTAGTCTATTCTTCTGCACATTGTCAGTCTGTTTTACTGGATGTTTACAGTCATTTCTAATGCAAGTCTACAGTCTGTACTACTGCTCATCTACAGTCTGTTCTAATGACAGTTTACAGTCTGTACTTCTGCTCTACTGCAGTCTGTTCTACTGCACGTCTACAGTCTGTTTTACTGCTCATATACAGTCTGTTCTAATGCACATCTACAGTCTGTTCTAATGAAAGTCTACATTCTGTACTACTGCTCACCTACAGTCTGTTCTTTTGCACGTCTACATTCTGTTCTGATAAACTTCTACAGTCTGTTCTACTGCATATCTACAGTCTATACTACTGCACTTTTAAAGTCTGTTCTAATGCACATCTACAGTCTGTTCTCATGCAAGTCTAAAGTTTGTACTACTGCTCATCTACGGTCTGTTCTACTGCAGGTCTACAGTTAATGGATTGGATTTATATTGCGCTTTTCTCCCAAGGGACCAAGGGACTCAAAGCGCCCACAAGCCGTCCATTATTCATTCATACACAGTCACACACTGGTGATGGTAACTACAACTGTAGCCACAGATGCCCTGGGGCAGACTGACAGAGACGTGGCAGCCATTTTGCGCCTAAGGCCTCTTTGAACATCACCACATACATTCACTGAACATTCTTAAACATTCATACGAGGCAAGGTGGGTTAAGTGTCTTGCCCAAGGACACAATGACAGAATGAATTGTGGGGAGAGCGGGAATCGAACACACTACCTTCCGGTTGAAAGACGACCGCTCTACCACTGAGCCACTGACGCCCTATACAGTCTGTTATAATGAACGCCTACAGTCTGTTCTACTGCACATCTACAGTCTGTTCTAAAGCATGTCTAGAGAGTTTTCTAATACTAATATAAAGTCTGTTCTAATGCTCGTCTACAGTCTGAACTAATGCACCACTAAAGTCTATTCCTCTGAAGCATTGTCAGTCTGTTCTACTGCAAGTCTACAGTCTGTTCTAATGCCAGTCTAGAGTGTGTACTACTGCGGCTCCACAGTCTGTTCTACTGCACATCTACAATCTCTTCTACTGCACATGTACAGTCTGTTCTAATGGTCGTCTACAGTCAGTTCTAATGCTCGTCTACAATCAGTTCTGAAGCCATTCTAGAGTCTGTACTACTGCTGCTATGAAGTCTGTTCAACTGCACGTCTACAATCTGTTCAACTGCACCACTACAGTCTGTTCTATTGCACGCCTACAGTCTGTTCTACTGCACGACTATAGTCTCTTTTAATAAACGTCTACAGTCTCCTCTAATGCACATCTACAGTCTGTTCTACTGGATGTCTACAGTCTTTTCTAATAATTGTCTAGAGTCTGTTCTACTGCACGTCTACAGTCTTTTTTCATAATTGTCAACTTTCCGTACTACTGCACCTCTACAGTCTCTTCTACTGCACATCTACAGTTTGTTCTAATGGTCGTCTAGAGTCTGTACTAGTGAAACTCTACAGTCTGTTCTAAAACATGTCTACAGTCTTTTCTAATACTCATGTACAGTCTGTTCTAATGCTCGTGTAAAGTCTCAACTATTGCCCTCTACAGTCTATTCTTCTGCACATCGTCAGTCTGTTCTACTGCACATCTACAGTTTGTTCTACTGCACATCTACAGTCTTTTCTAATGCAAGTCTACAGTCTGTTCTACTGTTTGTCGACTATAGTCTGTTGTGATAATTGTCGACATTCTGTACTACTGCATCTCTACAATTTGTTCTACTTCACTACATTATGTTCTTATGCACGTCTATTGTCTGTTCTAATGCTCGTCCACAGTCTGCTCTAATGCAGGTCTTTAGTCTGTAAAACTGCACAAATACAGACTGTTCTACTGGACGTCTACAATCTGTTCTAATGCTCGTCTACAGTCTGTTCTATTGTACGCCTACAGTCTGTTCTAATGCACATCTACAGTCTGTTCTACTGGACGTTTACAGTCTGTTCTAATGCTCGTCTACAGTCAGTTCTAAAGCCAATCTAGAGTCTGTTCTACTGCTGCTGCTCTGAAGTCTGTTCAACTCCAAGTCTACAGTCTGTTCTAGTGCCATTTTACAGTCTGTACCTCTGCTCTACTGAAGTCTGTTCTATTGCACTTCTACAGTCTTTTTTACTGCATATCTACAGTCTGTTCTACTGCATATCTACAGTCTGTTCTAATGCAAGTCTACAGTCTATACTACTGCTCATCTACACTCTGTTCTACTGCACGTCTACAGTCTCTACTACTGCACTTCTAAAGTCTGTTCTAATGCACATCTACAGTCTCTTCTAATGCAAGTCTACAGTCTTTACTACTGCTCATCTACGGTCTGTTCTACTGCAGGTCTAAAATCTCTTCTAATAAATGTTTACAGTCTGTTTAACTGCAAGTCTACAGTCTGTTCAACTGCACCTCTACAGTCTGTTCTAATGCTCGTCTACAGTCTGTATTACTGCACCTCTACAGTCTGTTCTAAAGCATGTCTAGAGTGTTTTGTAATACTTATATACAGTCTGTTCTAATGCTCGTCTACAGTCTGTACTACTCCATCTCTACAGTCTATTCTTCTGCACATTGTCAGTCTGTTCTACTTGACGTTTACAGTCTTTTTAATGCTCATCTACAGTCATTTCTAAAGCCAATCTAGTGTCTGTACTACTGCTGCTCTGAAGTCTGTTTAACTGCAAGTCTACAGTATGTTCAACTGCACCTCTACAGTCTTTTCTAATGCCAGTTTACAGTCTGTTCTATTGCTCTACTGCAGTCTGTTCTACTGCATGTCTACAGTCTGTTTTACTGCACATCTACAGTCTGTTATAATGCACATCTACAGTCTGTTCCAATGCAAGTCTACAAGTTGTACTACTGCTCATGTACGGTCTGTTCTACTCCACGTCTACAATCTGTTTTAATAAACGTCTACAGTCTGTTCTGCACATTTACAGTCTGTACTACTGCACTTCTACAGTCTTTTTAATGCTCGTCTACAGTCTGTATTACTGCACCTCTACAGTCTGTTGTAAAGCATTTCTAGTAGTGTTTTCTAATACTCATATAGAGTCTGTTCTAATGTTCGTCTACAGTCTGAACTACTACATTTCTACAGTCTGTTCTAAAGCATGTCTACAGTGTTTTCTAATACTCATATACAGTCTGTTCTAATGCTCGTCTACAGTCTGTACTACTGCACGTCTACAGTCTGTTCTACTGCATGTCTGCAGTCTGTTTTGATAAACATCTACAGTCTTTTCTACTACACATCTACAGTCTCTACTACTGCACTTCTAAAGTCTGTTTCTAATGCACATCTACAGTCTGTTCTAATGCAGGTCTATAGTCTGTACTACTGCTCATCCATGGTCTGTTCTAGTGCAGGTCTACAGTCTGTTCTAATAAACGTCTACAGTCTATAGTCTGTTCTAATGCTCGTCCACAGTCTGTTTTAATGCATGTCTTAATTCTGTACTACTGCAAATTTACGGTCTGTTCTACTAGATGTCTACAGTCTGTTCTAATGCTTGTATACAGTCTGTTGTATTGTACGTCTACAGTCTTTTTAAATGCACATCTACAGTCTGTTCAACTGCACGTCTACAGTCTTTTCAACTGCACCTCAACAGTCTCTTCTAATGCCAGTTTACAGTCTGTACCTCTGCTCTACTGCAGTCTGTTCTACCACGTCTACAGTCTCTTTTTCTGCACATCTACAGTCTGTTCTAATGCACATCTACAGTCTGTTCTAATGCAAGTTTATAATCTGTACTACTGCTCATCTACAGTCTGTTCTAATGCAAGTCTACAGTCTGTACTACTGCTCATTTATGGTCTGTTCTACTGCAAGTCTACAGTCTGTTCTAATAAACGTCTACAGTCTGTTCTACTGCACATTTACAGTCTGTACTACTGCACTTCTACAGTCTGTTCTAATGCTCGTCTACAGTCTGTATTACTGCACGTCTACAGTCATTTTAACTGCACCTCAACAGTCTGTTCTAATGCCAGTTTACATTCTTTACCTCTGCTCTACTGCAGTCTGTTCTACTGCATGTCTACAGTCTGTTTTACTGCTCATATACAGTCTGTTCTACTGCACGACTACAGTCTGTTCTAAAGCCAGTCTAGAGTCTGTTCTACTGCTGCTCTGAAGTCTTTTCAACTGCATGTCTATAGTCTGTTTAACTGCACCTCTACGTCTGTTCTATTGTATGTCTACATTCTGTTCTAATGCACATCTACAGTCTGTTCTAATGCTCGTCTACAGTCTCTACTAACGGACCATTAAATTATTTTCTTCTGCAGCATCATTAGACTGTTTTACTGGACATCTACAGTCTGTTCTAATACACGCGTCTATAGTCTGTTCAAATACTCGTCCACAGTCTGTTCTAATGCAGTCTGTACTACTGCACATCTATAGTCTGTTCTATTGCTCGAATACCGTCTGTTCTAATGCCCATAAAAGTCTTTACTACTCCACCTCTACAGTTTGTTCTACATCTCCTCTACAGTCTGTTCTACTGCAGCTCTACAGTCTGTTTTAATGCCAGTCTAGAGTCTGTACTACTGCTACTCTGCAGTCTGTTCTACTGCAAGTCTACATTCTGTTCTACTGCACATCTACAGTCTGTTCTAATGTACATCTATAGTCTGTTCTAATGCTCGTCTACAGTCTGAACTACTGCACCTCTACAATCTGTTCTAAAGCATGTCTACAGTGTTTTCTAATACTCATATACAGTCTGTTCTAATGCTCGTCTACAGTCTGAACTACTGCAACTCTACAGTCTGTTCTAAAGCATATCTACAGTGTTTTCTAATACTCATATACTGTCTGTTCTAATCCTCATCTACAGTCTGTACTACTGCACCTCTAGAGTCTATTCTTCTGCACATTCTCAGTCTGTTCTACAGGTTGTTTACTGTTTGTTCTAATGCTCGTCTACAGTCTGTTCCAAAGCCAATCTAGAGTCTGTTCTACTTCTGCTCTGAAGTCTATTCAACTGCACATCTACAGTCTGTTCAACTGCACCTCTACAGTCTTTTCTATTGTTAATAGATAATAATTGTCTAGAGTCTGTTATACTGCACGTCTACAGTCTCTTTTAATAATTGTCAACTTTCTGTACTACTGCACCTCTACAGTCTCTTCTACTGCACATCTACAGTTTGTTCTAATGGTCGTCTAGAGTCTGTACTACTGGAACTCTACAGTCTGTTCTAAAACATGTCTACAGTCTTTTCTAATACTCATGTACAGTCTGTTCTAATGCTCGTGTAAAGTCTCAACTACTGCCCTCTACAGTCCATTCTTTTGCACATCTACAGTCTGTTCTAATGCACATCTACAATCTGTTCTAATGGAATTCTCCAGTCTGTACTACTGCTCGTCTACAGTTTGTTCTACTGCTCTTCTACAGTCTGTTCTAAAAACGTCTACAGTCTGTACTACTGCACATCTACAGTTTGTACTAAAGCATGTTAGAGTGTTTTCTAATACTAATATACAGTCTGTTTTAATGCTCGTCTACAGTCTGTACAACTGCACCTCTACTGCCTGTTCTAAAGCATGTCTAGAGTGTTTTCTAATATTCATATAGAGTCTGTTCTAATGCTCATCTACAGTCTGAACTACTGCACCTCTACAGTCTGTTCTAAAGCTCATCTACAGTCTTTTCTAAAGCCAATCTAGAGTCTGTACTACTGCTGTTCTAAAGTCTGTTCAACTGGACGTCTACAGTCTGGTCTACTGCACATCTAGTTTGTTTTAATGCTCGTCTACAGTCTGTACTACTGCACCTCTACAGTCTCTTCTAAAGCATGTCTACAGTCTTTTCTAATAGTCATGTACAGGCTGTTCTAATCCTCGTGTAAAGTCTCAACTACTGCAACTCTTCAGTCTATTCTTCTGCACCTCGTCAGTCTGTTCTACTGCACATCTACAGTCTATTCTAATGGACATCAACTGTATGTTCTAATGAAAGTCTACAGTCTGTACAACTGCTCATCTACAGTCTGTTCTACTGCACGTGTACAGTCTGTTGTATTGCTCATCTACAGTCTGTTCTACTGCACGTTTACAGTCTGTTCTAATACAAGTCTACAGTCTCTACTACTGCTCATTTACAGTCTGTTCTACTACACATCTACAGTCTCTACTACTGCACTTCTAAAGTCTGTTCTAGTGCACATCTACACTCTCTTCTAATGCTCGTCTACAGTCTGTACTACTGCATTTCTACAGTCTATTCTTCTGCACATTGTCAGTCTGTTCTACTGGATGTTTAAAGTCTGTTCTAATGCTCGTCTACAGTCAGTTTTACAGTCTGTTCTAATGCAAGTCTATAGTCTGTTTTACTACTCATCTACGGTCTGTTCTTTTGCAGGTCTACAGTCTGTTCTAATAAACGTCTACAGTCTGTTCTACTGCACATCTACAGTCTGTTCTAATGCAAGTCTACAGTCTGTATTGCTGCTCATCTACAGTCTGTTCTAAAGCATGTCTCGAGTGTTTTCTAATACTCATATACAGTATGTTCTAATGCATGTCTACAGTCAGAAATACTGCACCTTTTACAATCTGTTCTAAAGCATGTGCAGAGTGTTTTCTAAAACTCATATAGAGTCTGTTCTAATACTCGTCTACAGTCTGAACTACTGCAGCTCTACAGTCTGTTCTAAAGCATGTCTAGAGTGTTTTCTAATACTCATATACAGTCTGTTCTAATGCTTGTCTACAGTCTGTACTACTGCATCTCTACAGTCTATTCTTCTGCACATTGTCAGTCTGTTCTACTGACGTTTACAGTCTTTTCTAATTCTCATCTACAGTCTGTATTACTGCACCTCTACAGTCTGTTCTAAAGCATGTTTAGAGTGTTTTCTAATACTCATATACAGTCTGTTCTAATGTTCGTCTACAGTCGGAACTACTGCACCTCTACATTTTGTTATAAAGCATATCTAGAGTGTTTTCTAATACTTATATAGAGTCTGTTCTACTGGACGTTTATAGCCTGTTCTAATGCTCGTCTATAGTCAGTTCTAAAGCCAATCTAGAGTCTGTACTACTGCTGCTCTGAAGTCTGCTCAACTGCACGCCTACTGTCTGTTCACCTGCACCGCTACAGTCTGTTCTAATGCCAGTTTACAGTCTGTACTACTGCTCTACTACAGTCTCGTCCACTGCACGTCTACAGTATGTTTTACTGCACATCTACAGTCTGTTCTAATGTACATCTACTGTCTGTTCTAATGCAAGCCTACAGTCTGTACTACTTCTCATCTACAGTCTGTTCTACTGCACGTCTACAGTCTGTTCTAATGCACATCTACAGTCTGTTCTAATGCCAGTTTACAGTCTGTACTACTGCTCTACTACAGTCTCGTCCACTGCACGTCTACAGTCTGTTCTACTACACATCTACAGTCTCTACTACTGCACTTCTAAAGTCTGTTCTAATGCAAATCTACACTCTCTTCTAATGCTCGTCTACAGTCTGTACTACTGCATTTCTATAGTCTATTCTTCTGCACATTGTCAGTCTGTTCTACTGGATGTTTACAGTCTGTTCTAAGGCTCGTCTACAGTCAGTTTTACAGTCTGTTCTAATGCAAGTCTATAGTCTGTTTTACTACTCATCTACGGTCTGTTCTTTTGCAGGTCTACAGTCTGTTCTAATAAACGTCTACAGTCTGTTCTACTGCACATCTACAGTCTGTTCTAATGCAAGTCTACAGTCTGTATTACTGCTCATCTACAGTCTGTTCTAAAGCATGTCTAGAGTGTTTTCTAATACTCATATACAGTCTGTTCTAATGCATGTCTACAGTCAGAAATACTGCACCTTTTACAATCTGTTCTAAAGCATGTGCAGAGTGTTTTTAAAACTAATATAGAGTCTGTTCTAATACTCGTCTACAGTCTGAACTACTGCAGCTCTACAGTCTGTTCTAAAGCATGTCTAGAGTGTTTTCTAATACTCATATACAGTCTGTTCTAATGCTTGTCTACAGTCTGTACTACTGCATCTCTACAGTCTATTCTTCTGCATATTGTCAGTCTGTTCTACTGGACGTTTACAGTCTTTTCTAATTTTCATCTACAGTCTGTATTACTGCACCTCTACAGTCTGTTCTAAAGCATGTTTAGAGTGTTTTCTAATACTCATATACAGTCTGTTCTAATGTTCGTCTACAGTCGGAACTACTGAACCTCTACATTTTGTTATAAAGCATACTTATATAGAGTCTGTTCTACTGGACGTTTATAGCCTGTTCTAATGCTCGTCTATAGTCAGTTCTAAAGCCCATCTAGAGTCTGTACTACTGCTGCTCTGAAGTCTGCTCAACTGCACGTCTACTGTCTGTTCACCTGCACCTCTACAGTCTGTTCTAATGCCAGTTTACAGTCTGTACTACTGCTCTACTACAGTCTCGTCCACTGCACATCTACAGTCTGTTTTACTGCACATCTACAGTCTGTTCTAATGCACATCTACAGTCTGTTCTAATGTAAGTCTACAGTCTGTACTACTGCTCATCTACAGTCTGTTCTACTGCGTCTACAGTCTGTTCTAATGCACATCTACAGTCTGTTCTAATGTAAGTCTACAGTCTGTACTACTGCTCATCTACAGTCTGTTCTACTGCACCTCTACAGTCTGTTCTACTACACGTGTACAGTCTCTACTACTGCACTTCTAAAGTCTTTTCTAATGCAAATCTATAGTCTGTTTTACTGCTCATCTACGGTCTGTTCTACTGCAGGTCTACAGACTGTAAACGTCAGTAGAACAGACTGACAATGTGCAGAAGAATAGACTGTAGAGATGCACTAGTAAAGACTGTAAACGCGCATTAGAACAGACTGTATATGAGTATTAGAAAACACTCTAGACATGCTTTCGAACAGACTGTAGAGGTGCAGTAGTTCAGACTATAGACTAGCATTAGAACAGACTATATATGAGTATTAGAAAATACTCTAGACATGCTTTAGAACAGACTGTAGAGGTGCAGTTGTTCAGACTGTAGACGAGAATTAGAACGGACTGTAGATGTGCAGTAGAAGAGACTGTAGAGCTGCAGTAGCATAGACTGTCGACAATTATTAGAAAGGACTGTAGACGTGCAGTAGAACGGACTGTAGACAATTATTAGAACAGACTGTAGACTTGCAGTAGAACAGACTGATGATGCTGCAGAAGAATTGACTTTAAAGGCGCATTACTACAGACTGTACACGAAATAGAACAGACTGTATATGAGTATTAGAATAGACTGAAGACATGATTTTAGAACAGACTGTAGAGGTGCAGTAGTACAGACTCTAGACAAGTAGTAGTACAGACTGTCGACTTGCATTAGAACAGACTGTAGATGTGCATTAGAACAGACTGTAGATGTACAATAGAACAGACTGTAGAGGTGCAGTTCAACAGACTGTAGATGAGCATTAGATCAGACTGTAAATGAGTATTAGAAAACACTGTAGACATGCTTTAGAACAGACTGTAGAGGTCTAGATGTACAAACTGTAGACGAGCATTAGAACAGACTGTAGAGGAACAGTAGAACAAACTGTAGAGGTCGAGTAGTAAAGACTGTTATTGGGTAATAGAACAGATGATATTCGAGCAATAGAACAGACTATAGATGTGTGGTCGTACTGCATTAGATCAGACTGTGGACGAACATTTGAACAGACTATAGACATGCATTAGAACAGACTGTAGATGTGCAGTAGAAGAGACTGTAGACAATTATTAGAACAGACTGTAGACATGCAGTAGAACAGATTGTAGATGTGCAGTAGTATAGACTGTAAGAAGCAGTAGTACAGAATGTAGACAATTATTAGAACAGACAGAAGACGTGCAGTAGAAAAGACTGTAGACGAGCAATAGAACAGACTGTAAACGTCCAGTAGAACAGACTGGCGATGTGCAGAAGAATAGTCTGTAGTGGTGCAGTAGTACAGACTGTAGACGAGCATTAGAACAGACTGTATATGAGTATTAGAAAACACTGTAGACATGCTTTACAACAGACTGTAGAGGTGCAGTAGTTGACTGTAGATGAGCATTAGAACAGACTGTATATGAGTATTAGAAAACACTAATAGAAATGCTTTACAACAGACTGTAGAGGTGCAGTAGAACAGACTGTAGACGTGCAGTAGAACAGACTGTAGTTGAGCAGTAGTACAGACTGTATACTTGCATAGGAACAGACTGTAAATGTGCATTACAACAGACTGTAGATGTGCAGTAAAACAAACTGTAGACTTGCAATAGAGCAGACTGAAGGACGTGCAGTAGAACAGACTGAAGACGCGCTGTAGAACAGACTGTAAACATGCAGTAGAACAGACTGTAGACATGCATTAGAACAGACTGTAGATGTGCATTAGAACAGACTGTAGATGTGCAGTAAAACAGACCGTAGTTATGCAGTAGAACAGACTGCATTAGAGCAATAGTACAGACTGTAAACTGGCATTAGAACAGACTGTAGAGGTGCAGTTGTACAGACTGTAGATGTGCAGTAAAACAAACTGTAGATGAGCAGTAGTACAGACTGTAGACTTGCATTAGAACAGACTGTAGATGTCAAGTTATGTGTGTTTTTTAACTGACTACAGCTCTGCCCAAACTTGAAAACTGCTTTATCTCTGATGAATGTAAAGGACAAGTCAAAACTGTTCTTTCTTTTCTCTTATATTTTCCTAAAGATGATCGGGGTGGAAGAGAATAGGTTAATAACCTTTAAATTACACAAACCAAAGCAGAAATTAGTTGCAAATAAATCACAAATAACTCAATAACACTTCCTCAATAGTAAATGTCAAACCAAACAGTCATACAAATTAACATACGGTCTCTAATTAAACTTATATAATTTAAACAATACACATGCTTAGAGTAATGTTCACATAAAGTATTCACTATTTGATTTAAATTGGACATTACAACCAAGCAAACAAAATCATACAAAAGTCTTAACTCAACACAAACAAACACACAGTCCACTTTTGTCCTACCAGTTGTGTCCTTGGATAATCAGGAGCTGTGGTCAAACGTGCAGTAGAACAGACTGCAGTAGAGCAGAGGTACAGACTGTAAACTGGCATTAGAACAGACTGTTGAGATGCAGTTGAACAGACAGTAGACGTGCAGTTGAACAGACTGTAGATGTGCATTGGAACAGAATGTAGACATACAATAGAACAGACTGTAGACGAGCAGTAGAACACACTAAAGACCTGCATTAGAACAGACGGTGGACGAGCATTAGAACAGACTGTAAAGTCCAGTAGAACAGACTAACAATTAGAACAGATTGTAGATGTGCAGTAAAACAGACTGTAGACGTGCAGTAAAATGAACTGCAGTAGAGCACTAGTAAAGACTGTAAACTGGCATTAGAACAGAATGTAGACATGCAGTAGAACAGACTGTAGATGTGCAGTAGAACAGACTGTTGAGGTGCAGTAATACAGACTGTTGACAATTATTAGAACAGACAGTAGAAATGCAGTAGAACAGACTCTAGACAATTATTAGAACAGACTGTAGACGTCTATTAGAACAGATTGTAGATGTGCATTAGAACAGACTGTAGATGGGCATTAAAAGAGACTGTAGACAATTATTAAAACAGACAATAGTCGTGCAGTAGAACAGACTGTAGACGAGCAGTAGAACAGACTGTAGACTTGCAGTTGAACAGATTGTAGATGTGCATTAGAACAGACTGTAGATGTCCAATAGAACAAATTGTAAACTTGCAGTAGAACAGACTGCAGAGCAACAGTAGTACAGACTCTAGATTGGCATTAGAACAGACTATAGACGTGCAGTAGAAGAGACTATAGAGGAGAAGTAGAACAAACTGTAGAGGTGGAGTAGTAAGGACTGTTATTGGGCATTAGAACAGACTGTATTCAAGCAATAGAACAGACTATAGATGTCCAGTAGAACAGACTAACGATGCTGCAGAAGAATAGACTTTAAACGTGCATTAGTACAAACTGTAGACGAGCATTAGAACAAACTGTATATGAGTATTAGAGTAGACTGTAGACATGCTTTAGAACAGAATGTATAGGTGCAGTAGTACAGACTGTAGACTTGCATTAGAACAGACTGGAGATGTGCAATAGAACAGACTGTAGACATACAATAGAAGAGACTGTAGAGGTGCAGTTGAACAAAGTTAAGAGCAGCAGTAGTACAGACTCTAGATTGGTTTTAGACAGACTGTAGACGAGCATTAGAAATGACTGTAGACGTCCAGTAGAACAGACTGGTAATGTGCAGAAGAATAGACTCTAGAGGTGCAGTAGTACAAACTGTAGATTAGCATTAGAACAGACTGTATATAAGTATTAGAAAACACTTTAGAAATGCTTTAGAATAGACTGTAGAGCTGCAATAGTTCAGTATTGTAGACGAGCATTAGAAAAGACCGTATATGAGTATTAGAAATTACTAGACATGCTTTAGAACAGACTGTTGAGGAGCAGTAATACAGACTGCAAACGAAATTTATACAGACTGTAGAAGTGCAGTAGTACAGACTGTAGATGTGCAATAGAATAGGATGTAGAGCGTTTATTAGAACAAACTGTAGACCTGCAGTAGAACAGACTGTAGATGTGCATTAGAAGAGACTATAGACGTTTATTAGAACAGACTGTAGACCTGCAGTAGAACATACCGTAGATGAGCAGTAGTACAGACTGCAGATGTGCATTAGAACAGACTTTAGAAGTACAGTAGTAGAGACTGTATATGTGCAGTAAAACAGACTGTAGACGTGCAGTAGAACAGACTGCAGTAGAGCAGAGGTACAGACTGTAAACTGGCATTAGAACAGACTGTTGTGGTGCAGTTAAACAGACTGTAGACATGCAGTAGAAGAGACTGTAGATGAGCAGTAATACAGACTGTAGACTTGCCATAGAACAGACTGTAGATGTGCATTAGAACAGACTGTAGATGTGCATTAGAACAGACTATAGATGTGCGTTATAACAGACTGTAGACGCGTGCAGTAGAACAGACTGTAGACTTGCATTAGAACAGACTATAGATGTGCATTAGAACAGACTGTAGATGTGGAGTAAAACAGACTGTAGACGTGCAGTAGAATAAACTGCAGTGGAGCAGTAGTACAGACTGTAAACTGGCATTAGAACAGACTGTAGACATGCAGTAGAACAGACTGTAGAGGTGCAGTTATACAGACTGTAGACGTGCAGTAGAACAGACTGTAAATGAGCAGTAGTACAGACTGTAGACTTTCATTAGAACAGACTGTAGAAGTGCATTAGAACAGACTCTAGATGAGCATTAGAACAGACTTTAGAAGTGCAGTATTAGAGCCTGTAGATGTGCAGTAGAACAAACTTTAGACGTTTATTAGAACAGACTGTAGATGTGCAGTAGAACAGAGTGTAGATGAGCAGTAGTACAGACTGCAGTCTTGCATTAGAACAGACTGTATATGTGCATTAGAACAGACTGTAGATGTGCAGTAGAATAGACTGACGATGTGCAGAAGAATAGACTGTAGAGATGCAGTAGTTGAGACTTTACGAGCATTAGAAGACACTGTAGATGTGCAGTAGAAGAGACTGTAGAGGTGCAGTAGTACAGAATGTTGACAATTATTAGAACAGACTGTAGACATTCAGTAGAACAGACTGTAGATGTGCATTAGAAGAGATTGTAGACGTTTATTAAAACAGACTATAATCGTGCAGTAGAACAGACTGTAGACGTACAATAGAAGACACTGTAAAGGTGCAGTTAAAGATACTGTAGACGTGCAGTTGAAAATACTTCAGAGCAGCAGTAGTACAGACTATAGATTGGCTTTAGAACTGACTGTAGACAATTTTTAGAACAGACTGTAGATGTGCAGTAGAACAGACTGTAGATGAGCAGTAGTACAGATTGTAGACTTGCATTAGAACAGACTGTAGATGTGCAGTAAAACAGACTGTAGACGTTCAGTTGAACAGACTGTAGATGTTCATTAGAACAGACTGTAGACATACAATAGAACAGACTGTAGACAAGCATTTTAACAGACTGTAGACATCCAGTAGAAAAGACTGTAGATGTGCAGTAGTACAGACTAAAGACGTGCATTAGAACAGACTATGAGCGAGCATTAGAACAGATTATAGACTGTAGGCGTTTATTAGAACAGACTGTAGACGTGCACTAGAACAGACCGTAGATGAGCAGTAGTACAGACTATAGACTTGCATTAGAACAGACTGTAGATGTGCATTAGAACAGACTTTAGAAGTGCAGTAGTAGAGACTGTAGATGTGCAGTAGAACAGACTGTAGAGGTGCAGTTAAACAGACTGTAGAGGTGCTGTTGAACAGAATGTAGACGTTTATTAGAACAGACTGTATACCTGCAGTAGAACAGACTGTAGATCTGCATTAGAAAAGACTGTAGACGTTTATTAAAATAGACTATAGTCGTGCAGTAGAACAGACTGTACACGTGCAATAGAACAGACTGTAGAGGTGCAGTTGAACAGACTGTAGATGTGCATTAGAACAGACTGTAGATGTGCATTAGAAGAGACTGTATACAATTATTATAACAGACAATAATCGTGCAGTAGAACAGACTGTAGACAAGCAGTAGAACAGACTGTAGATGTGCAGTAGAACAGACTGTTGAGGTGCAGTAATACTGACTGCAAACAGGCATTATACAGACTGTAGAAGTGCAGTAGTATTGACTGTAGATGTGCAGTAGAACAGAATGTAGACGTTTATTAGAACAGACTGTATACCTGCAGTAGAACAGACTGTAGATGTGCATTAGAAAAGACTGTAGACGTTTATTAAAACAGACTATAGTCGTGCAGTAGAACAGACTGTAGACGTGCAATAGAACAGACTGTAGAGGTGCAGTTGAACAGACTGTAGATGTGCATTAGAACAGACCGTAAATGTGCAATAGAACAAATTGTAACCTTGCAGTAGAACAGACTGCAGAGCAACAGTAGTACAGACTCTAGATTGGCATTAGAACAGACTGTAGACGTGCAGTAGAAGAGACTGTAGAGGAGAAGTAGAACAAACTATAGAGGTGGAGTAGTAAGGACTGTTATTGGGCATTAGAACAGACTGTATTCGAGCAATAGAACAGACTATAGATGTGCAGTAGAACAGACTAAGGATGCTGCAGAAGAATAGACTTTAAAGGTGCATTAGTAGAGACTGTAGACGAGCATTAGAACAGACTGTATATGAGTATTAGAATAGACTGTAAACATGCTTTAGAACAGACTTTAGTGGTGCAGTAGTACAGACTGCAGACTTGCATTAGAATAGACGGTAGATGTGCAATAGAACAGACTGTAGACATACAATAGAAGAGACTGTAGAGGTGCAGTTGTACAAACTTCAGAGCAGCAGTAGCACAGACTCTAGATTGGTTTTAGACAGACTGTAGACGAGCATTAGAAATGACTGTAAACGTCAGTAGAACAGACAATGTGCAGAAGAATAGACTCTAGAGGTGCATTACTACAGACTGTAGATGAGCATTAGAACATACTCTATATGAGTATTAGAAAACACTGTAGAAATGCTTTAGAACAGACTGTAGAGATGCAGTTGTATAGATTGTAGACAAGCATTAAAACAGACTGTAGAAGTGCAGTACTTCAGACTGTAGATGTGCAGTAGAAAAGACTATAGCGGTGCAGTAGTACAGAATGTCGACATTTATTATTGCCCTTCTACTGTCTCTTCTAATGCTCGTCTACTGTCTGTATTACTGCACCTCTACAGTCTGTACTAAAGCACATCTACAGTCTGTTCTAATGCTTCCACAGTCTATTCTTATGCAGGTCTTTAGTCTTTACTACTGCACATCTACAGTCTGTTCTAATGGACGCCTACATTCTGTTCTAATGCTCATCTACAGTCTGTTCTATTGTACATCTACAGTCTTTTCTACTGCACATCAACAGTCTGTTCTAATGCTCGTCTAAAGTCTGTACAACTGCACCTCTACAGTCTGTTCTACTGCATGACTACAGTCTGATCTAATGCCATTTTACAGTATGTACTATTGCTCTACTGCACTCTATTCTACTGCACGTCTACAGTCATTTTTACTGCACATCTACAATCTGTTCTAATTGTCAGTCTGTTCTACAATCTACAGTCTGTACTAATTCTGCTCTGAAGTCTGTTCAACTGCACGTCTACAGTCTGTTCAACTGCACCTCTACAGTCTGTACTACGGCACTTCTACAGTCTGTTCTAATGCTCATCTACAGTCTGTACTACTGCAGCTCTAGAGTCTATTCTTTTGCACATTGTCAGTTTGTTCTACGGGACGTTTACAGTCATTTCTATTGCTCGTTTAAAGTCTGTTCTAAGGTAATTCTAGAGTTTGTACTACTGCTGCTCTGATTTCTGTTCACCTGCACGTCTACAGTCTGTTTTACTGCATATCTACAATCTGTTCTAATTGTCAGTCTGTTCTACTGGACGTTTACAGCCTGTTCTAAAGCTCATCTACAGTCTGTTCTAAAGCCAATCTAGAGTCTGTACAACTGCTGCTCTGACATCAGTTCAAATGCACATCTATAGTCTGTTGAACTGCGCGTCTACAGTCTGTTTTACTGCACATCTACAGTCTGTTCTAATGCACATCTACAGTCTGTTCCAATGCAAGTCTACAGTCTGTACTACTGCTCATCTACAGTCTGTCTTATTGCACATCTACAGTCTGTTCTGATAAACGTCTACAGTCTGTTCTACTACACATCTACAGTCTGTACAACTGCACCTCTACTGTCTGTTCTACTGGCTGTCTACAGTCTGTTCTAATGCCATTTTACAGTCTGTACTACTGCTCTACTGCACTTCTACAGTCTGTTCTACTGCACGACTATAGTCTGTATAAATAAATGTCTACAGTCTTTTCTAATGCACAACTACAGTGTGTTCTTCTGGAAGTCTACAGTCTGTTCTAATAATTGTCTAGAGTCTGTTCTACTGCACGCTACATTCTCTTCTAATAATAGTCAACATTCTGTACTACAGCACCTCTACAGTCTCTTCTACTGCACATCTACAGTTTGTTCTAGTGGTCGTCTACAGTCTGTACTACTTCACCTCTACAGTCTGTTGTAAAGCATGTCTACAGTCTTTTCTAATACTAATGTACAGTCTGTTCTAATGCTCGTGTAAAGTCTTAACTACTGCACCTCTACAGTCTATTATTCTGCACATCGTCAGTCTTTTCTAATGCACAACTACAGTCTGTTCTAATGGACAACTACAGTCTGTTCTAATGCACGTCTATAGTCTGTTCTAATGCTCGTCCACAGTCTGTTCTAATGCAGGTCTTTAGTCTGTACTATTGCACATCTACAGTCTGTTCTACTGGACGTAAACAGTCTGTTATAATGCTCGTCTACAGTCTGTTCTATTGTACGCGTCTACAGTCTCTTAAAATGCTACTTTACAGTCTGTAACTCTGCTCTACCGCATTTTGTTCTACTGCACGTCTACAGTCTTTTTTATAAACGTCTATAGTCTATTCTAATGCATATCTACAGTCATTACTTCTGTACTTCTAAAGTCTATTCTAATGATCATCAACAGTCTGTTCTAATGCAAGTCTACAGTCTGTGCTACTGCTCATCTACAGTATGTACTACTGCACTTCTAAAATCTGTTCTAATGCTCATCTGCAGTCTGTATTACTGCACCTCTACAATCTGTTCTAAAGCAAATCTATAGTGTTTTCTAATACTCATATAGAGTCTGTTCTAATGCTCGTCTACAGTCTGAACTACTACATTTCTACAGTCTGTTATAAATCATGTCTACAGTGTTTTCTAATACTCATATACAGTCTGTTCTAATGCTCGTCTACAGTCTGTACTACTGCACCTCTATAGTCTATTCTTCTGCACTTTGTCAGTCTGTTCTACTGGACGTTTACAGTTTGTTCTAATGCTTGCCTACAGTCTGTTCTACTGCACGTCTACAGTCTGTTCTACTGCATGTCTGCAGTCTGTTCTGATAAACGTATACAGTCTTTTCTACTACACATCTACAGTCTCTGCTGCTCCACTTCTAAAGTCTGTTTCTAATGCACATCTACAGTCTGTTCTAATGCAAGTCTATAGTCAGTACTACTGCTCATCTATGGTCTGTTCTAGTGCAGGTCTACAGTCTGTTCTAATAAATGTCTACAGTCTATAGTCTGTTCTAATGCTCGTCCACAGTCCGTTCTAATGCAAGTCTATAATCTGTACTACTGCTCATTTACAGTCTGTTCTAATGCAAGTCTACAGTCTGTACTACTGCTCATTTACGGTCTGTTCTACTGCAGGTCTACAGTCTGTTGTAATAAACGTCTACAGTCTGTTCTACTGCACATCTACAGTCTGTACTACTGCACTTCTACAGTCTGTTCTAATGCTCGTCTACAGTCTGTATTACTGCACGTCTATAGTCTGTACTACTGCACATCTACAGTCTGTTCTAAAGCATGTCTAGAGTGTTTTTAATACTCATATACAGTCTGTTCTAATGCTCGTCTACAGTCTGAACTACTGCACCTCTACAATCTGTTCTAAAGCATGTCTACAGTGTTTTCTAATACTCATATACAGTCTGTTCTAATGCTCGTCTACAGTCTGAACTACTGCAACTCTACAGTCTGTTCTAAAGCATATCTACAGTATTTTCTAATACTTATATACAGTCTGTTCTAATCCTCATCTACAGTCTGTACTACTGCACCTCTAGAGTCTATTCTTCTGCACATTCTCAGTCTGTTCTACAGGTTGTTTACTGTTTGTTCTAATGCTCGTCTACAGTCTCTTCCAAAGCCAATCTAGAGTCTGTTCTACTTCTGCTCTGAAGTCTATTCAACTGCACATCTACAGTCTGTTCAACTGCACCTCTACAGTCTTTTCTATTGTTAATAGATAATAATTGTCTAGAGTCTGTTATACTGCACGTCTACAGTCTCTTTTAATAATTGGCAACTTTCTGTACTACTGCACCTCTACAGTCTCTTCTACTGCACATCTACAGTTTGTTCTAATGGTCGTCTAGAGTCTGTACTACTGAAACTCTACAGTCTGTTCTAAAACATGTCTACAGTCTTTTCTAATACTCATGTACAGTCTGTTTTAATGCTCGTGTAAAGTCTCAACTACTGCCCTCTACAGTCTATTCTTTTGCACATCTACAGTCTGTTCTAATGCACATCTACAATCTGTTCTAATGGAATTCTCCAGTCTGTACTACTGCTCGTCTACAGTTTGTTCTACTGCTCTTCTACAGTCTGTTCTAAAAACGTCTACAGTCTGTACTACTGCACATCTACAGTTTGTACTAAAGCTTGTCTAGAGTGTTTTCTAATACTAATATACAGTCTGTTTTAATGCTCGTCTACAGTCTGTACAACTGCACCTCTACTGCCTGTTCTAAAGCATGTCTAGAGTGTTTTCTAATACTCATATAGAGTCTGTTCTAATGATCATCTACAGTCTGAACTACTGCACCTCTACAGTCTGTTCTAAAGTTCATCTACAGTCTTTTCTAAAGCCAATCTAGAGTCTGTACTACTGCTGCTCTAAAGTCTGTTCAACTGCACGTCTACAGTCTGGTCTACTGCACATCTACAGTTTGTTTTAATGCTCCTCTACAGTCTGTACTACTGCACCTCTACAGTCTCTTCTAAAGCATGTCTACAGTCTTTTCTAATAGTCATGTACAGTCTGTTCTAATCCTCGTGTAAAGTCTCAACTACTGCAACTCTTCAGTCTATTCTTCTGCACCTCGTCAGTCTGTTCTACTGCACATCTACAGTCTATTCTAATGGACATCTACTGTATGTTCTAATGAAAGTCTACAGTCTGTACAACTGCTCATCTACAGTCTGTTCTACTGTGTACAGTCTGTTTTATTGCTAATCTACAGTCTGTTCTACTGCACGTTTACAGTCTGTTCTAATACAAGTCTACAGTCTCTACTACTGCTCATTTACAGTCTGTTCTACTACACATCTACAGTCTCTACTACTGCACTTCTAAAGTCTGTTCTTAAGCAGATCTACACTCTCTTCTAATGCTCGTCTACAGTCTGTACTACTGCATTTCTATAGTCTATTCTTCTGCACATTGTCAGTCTGTTCTACTGGATGTTTAAAGTCTGTTCTAATGCTCGTCTACAGTCAGTTTTACAGTCTGTTCTAATGCAAGTCTATAGTCTGTTTTACTACTCATCTACGGTCTGTTCTTTTGCAGGTCTACAGTCTGTTCTAATAAACGTCTACAGTCTGTACTACTGCTCATCTACAGTCTGTTCTACTACACGTGTACAGTCTCTACTACTGCACTTTTAAAGTCTGTTCTAATGCAAATCTATAGTCTGTTTTACTGCACATCTACGGTCTGTTCTACTGCAGGTCTACAGTCTGTTCTAATAAACGTCTTGTAGCAGATCAGCTTACAGAACGCCACACGGATTATAACATTTGTTTAATCACTTACAGACCTCCAAACTGTTTCACTAAGGGTCTTTAAGATTAACAACTGTTGTTTCACCAACGGCCTCCAGAGACAGGCCGTGGATGTAAATCTTGAGAAGAAGACATGCTAACCCCGTTTTCTTTCAGATAAAAGGACACCAACGTGTTTTGCTAAGGACAGGAAACTTATTAATGACTTTGTTTTGCTTTTATAAGAATTGGATCTTCGTTCTACCCAGCACCGTGTCAAAGGTGACACATGGAACATCACAGACTGCTAGACGCCATGTCCAAAAGCCGTAAATCCTGTAGATAAGGTGTCCATCCAGCTTTCTCGAGAACACTTTATTCTAATCCTGATTGACAGTTGAAAATGTCTTTGATCATAGTCGTTCGGGCATGGTCAAACAAAACCCCTTTTTGGTTTAACTGGACAAATGACTCTGCACTCAAGAAGGACATTTGGTGTTATTTCATTAAAGGACATTTTGTTATTTTATTACTTAGAAAGATTGTGAATGTACTAACAATTATACTGTTTGTTTCAGGATGCAGAGTTTTACAAGTCAACTAATTCCTTCCATTCCTACAGAGTTACGTTTTATGTTAATAAAATGTAATGAATATATGTTTTTATAATAAGTCTGACAAATGTTTCTTTGCATAATCCTGCAAGTACGAATGTGTTTGTGTGTTTTACGAAAACCAAGGAAAATAGGGTGAAACAAAAGGAATGTTTAAGACTTAGTTTAAACATTTAAACTCCCAAAGCAATGCCTTCCTCCGTAAGACACACCCTGTCAAAAAGTGTTAAAAGTGACCGCTGGTCAAAAACACGCTCTCTCTGCACTACTCTCCGTCTCCTCTTCACTTCGCTCTGGACCTCTTGTCCGTTCAGGGCTGTAGGCCCTCGGACCTCTCACAAGCTCCGGACCTCGTGTAGCAGTAAATTTTCTTTGTATTTTAAAGCCTGCAAGTTTAGCTTGCGCGATAAAGTTTCCTTCACACAGCTGTTTAAAGTAGCTTACTTCTTGCCAGCCTGCCAACAAAAGGAAGTTGCCTCGCTTTTATTTTTGAAGATTTCCTGCCTGCTAAAGAGTTAGCTTGACTAAAATCTAACTTTCTCGAGCAAGTTTAAGCCAGCAACACAGCTGCTAAACCTTCTCCAGTGGACTTCGCAATAACTTTGAAAGACTCAATTTTACTCGTGTACGACGCTGATGCTAAAAGGCTTGGCTAGTTGTGACAGTAACGAGGCGCTTTTGAATCTCCGGGCCCACGGCAGCCCCTCTGGAGAGTGGAAACAGCAGGCCATCCTGGAGGCGACAACGTCATCGGTTGCGACAGGGTTCCGGACAACCTCTAGACCTCTCGCCGCTAAGATCTGAGACCAATCACGACCCCCAGGGTGAGTCTAAACGTTAGTTACACAAGTTTGGCGTATAACTGTCTAAACATAACAGCCTTGGCCTCAGAAACCGTCATCGAACCCCTTTAAACGCTCCGTAACAGCCCCTCATCTAATAATAGAGTTAATAATCAATAGGCATACTTTCTTTTGTTTCACAAAATCCTCTGAAAGTAAAGTGTTTTATCGTTCTTTGATTTACCCATTCATGTGTCAATAATTATCCCTTTGTGTCATTTCCCTGTCATTATTCACTGTTTAAATTTTTATAATCTTTAATAAAACCCCATAAAGACATTTACTGTTTCAATGTTTAATTCATTAATTTTCAAAACGAAGAATTTACTTCCTTTAGATTAATGAGACTAGACTAAACAGTTTCTCTGGATCTGTTCAAAACTAGAGTGGTGCCCGAAAGAAATTAATATTTTGATAAGCAAAATATTAATTATTAATTTCCATAATTAATATTTATATTAATTATTAATTAATAAGACCATATTCCCTACATATTATTTTTGACGCCGCGTGAGCCTCGGAAGAATTTTCTTGATTAAACATTAGAATCACTCAATATCCAAAGTCTTTACAAAATTGCTGTCCACTGAAAGCTGTGCCTTTGTTGTGCTGTTGCTTAGCAATGCGTTTAACCGCGTGCGTGTGTGTGTGTGTGTGTGAGAGTTGTGCTTTTGTTTGTTAAGTGTGAAGCGCTGTCGAAATTGCTAATTCAAATCGTACCAGCTGGACTGATATTATTTTGAATTACAATTAGTATTGTACGTACATTTATGGCCAGAGCATTAATCAAGTACTTGTTAAAGTTGCTTAGAGTCTGTTACAAAGCTTAGAGACTCTGCAAATTGCATGCATGTTAAACACACGAGACAAAGTGTGTAACTTCATATGGGCCCGAGACAAAAAGCTAACTACTGTGCTACGCCAGAGTTAAGTTAAAATTGTCTCTTACAAGTTGAAAAAAAAATTGCCGCGTTACACCGGAATTTTATGAGAAAACTTGTCTTGCCTAAGGCTTATGAGCCTGGGTGTATTTTGAATGGATTAAAAAACCCGTGCTGTAGGCCTTCACAGACTAGCTAACTGTGAAAACCCTCCCCCTAAAAGCCACGTGGGCTGCCGTGCGTTTTGTCTAAAAACGTGGTTTGAGCCTGCTGTAAATGTGCTTGTGTTTAAAACGTGGCCTTGTACCTGCCTTGTACAAAGCGCTGCTGTGTTTAAACCGCGGGTTTAACAAGTTGTAGACGCGTCCCAAGTCAGTCTCTGACTGGAGCTAAAAACAAACTTTGCCCCGGCACCCTCAAAGGCGTGCCGGAGACTTCATTTCGGAAGCCAGAGACTCACGAGAGTCTCTATCGCCCCCTAGCGGAAAGAAGTGGTAAAACCACTGACTCACGAGAGTCTTTATCTCCCCCTAGCGGAAAGAAGTAGTAAAACCACAGACACAAGTTTCTACTGCCCCTAGCGGAAGAGAAGTGCGAAACTTCTAAAAATCTCAGAGGAGCTCTACGTCTCTCTCTGGTGGTCACTCAACGGAATTACACTTTTTCCTTAAAACAGTGACTAATTCAAGTTTAGAACTTAACAACTGAATAATTTAAGCTTTCATTGACACTGAAAAGCCTGATTGAATTAACATAAAAAGTGAATTACTCTGCGTTATTAACAACAACTGAACTGCTATTAAGCTGTTTTTGTTTGTTGTTAATGCCTGTGTTTAACAACCTTGAATGCACAATAGGAGTTAACTAACAATTGTGACATTTTTAATGAACATTGCATCTGCTTTTGGAAAATCTTTGATGCTAACCCTGCATTTAATTTGATTGATTAATTTGTCTTGATTAACAATTTAAGACTTGTTTTGTGACTTTCCTATCTACACAGGATTTGTCAAATTGGAATGCTAATGCTAACAGCTTACTAACACTACGACAACCCTGCTGTTACGTCTGAACAGACTTAACCCTGCACGAATTTTGTCATAGCTGTAATTTAAAAGCTGATTACCTGCATGAATTGTTAGATTAAACCCACTGATTCTGCACTGTTAATTTTACAAATTAGCACTGTCAACCCTCATTAACATTCACACCACTAGGCTATTGCTACATAGTCACTGCTTAATACTAGCATAAGGTCATTTCACTCAGAAATAGACTTTATACCAACTTCCACTTCAACAATTCCTTCTTTTATTACTTTCAATCTGACTTATTTCACTTAATACCCCTTTTATTTTAATTTAATTGTAATTTTATTTTATTTTAAATAAAATAAAATGTTAACTTTAATTTTTATTCCTTCATTATTTTTTTTTATTATTTACACTTTTACTCAGATTTTCAAAAATCCTTTTACAGTCTGCTTGAGTTTTAGCGCCTTCTTCGTAACACTATACAAGTAGTAACTCTCTCCTTGCAGTTAAAACGTAATCTAACAATAACTCACTTTCTCAGAGAAACCCCATTTCTCAACAAGTCTGACTCACAGTCTACAGGTTCTGGTAGTCCCATCAAGCTTCTGGATCACTTAGACTAGGCTCTAAATGATTTAACAGAACAGGTGCTACCCCAATATGTTGGAGATTCAAACCACACCTCCCAACGAGCTAGATTCAGTTCTTAGCTCCTTGATTAGCATTGCGCTAACCTATAAGCCAAAAGACAAGGATCTAACTAAGCTGTTAGGTCAAATGGCTACTGTTATGCGCACGCAGCAGAAACACGCTGAGGATCTCCTGGCACGCAGCCACGAGAAAATCCAGGTCCAAAAACAGGACCTCGCCCGCTTCCAACGCGATATAAAGACATTGAATCAGGAACTCCAGCTGACCCAAGGAGCCCTGGAGAATTCTGAAAAACAGAACCAAGAGTTACAAACTCTTGCACAAACACTCCAAAGACAGAACCTGACTTTGAGGAGTTACACACCAAACTCCAGATAACTGAGGGGACCCTCAGTGACCTAAGGAACGAGCTGAGCGAAACAAGGTCTGCTCGTGACCTAGCAGAACTGCAGCTCAGTGACCATCGCAATGAGCACGACGCTATGCGAGAGGAACTCATCAAAGCAGGCAAAAGTGCACAGCTGTCCGCGAATATGCTGGCACAGGAAGCTCGGGAGAGAGTCCCTGAGTGCACGGGTAGAGGCCCTCACTCAACAAGGTGACTTAGACCGCCAGCTTATTGAACAACTTCAGGCGTGCTTAACAGAAGCCGCCCAGATACAACCAGGTAACAAAACAGAGTTTAAAAGCACTCCGAACCAAGTGCTGGTTACACCGGCATACCAACCTGTTAAACCAAAGGAAAACTCCCAGGAGGAGCTACCTCACTAACTAATCTGATTTCTCGACCCTACCGCCTCGCTTGGGCGCAACGGAAAGAGGACCAACCGGTGCCGAGAGCCCGGCCGTCTTTCCGCGAGCTTCCACAGGTAGGCATTCGGATTACTTCGCACTACCAAAAGGTAGGCAATCGGACTTTGTCCCACAACCAGCTTTGAAACAGAGACATCTGGACTACGGTCCCACTAACAGAGACTTTGACAAAATTGCGCGTCATATCACTCGCTTTGAGCCCCATCAAGGGCGTCTTATGGCGTGAGTGCTTATCTTGCGACATTGAATTCTACCTACAAAGAATACCCAATGTTACTGCTGCGGACAAAATCTTTCTGATAAAACTAACATCAAGCAGAGATGTTAGTAGCTTCATCGAACATCAACCTCCTGAGGTCCAAGCTGACTTTGATCTCCTTAGTCAGTCTCTCATGGTGGAATTCTCAGGCGTTACGGTAAATGTGGGTCTGACTGCCGCCCTAATGATCAAACAGGCACGGCCAGAGTCCCCACAGCTATACTATCATCGGCCACGCAAAGCTTATTTCGGTCCACTCAATGAACCAAACATGGAGGAGGATAAAAACTTCAAAGCCCTCTTTGTGCAAAACCTCCATCCAACTACCAGCCATCATCTTGGCATTTCTGCATGCCCACAACGCAGACCAGCCACCAACTTCGCGAGCTGGCAATGCGGGCATTCACTAAACAGAGGCTGAGGCAGACTAAACGTCAAAAGCCAGACACTCTTGTCACCGTAGATCGGAGCCTAGCGCTCGAAGGAGCGCCGACCTCCAATCCAAATGGCCCAGGAGCCTCCCGCTTTCCAGACAGGAAAGAGGGACCTCGACCACACAAAAGAGAGCCGGGTCCACACCCGACCTGGCCTGAGCGTAAGTTCAAAGACCAGGGCCCTCAATGAGACCTCGGTTGAAAATAAATTTCGAACCAATCCAAACCGTAACCAAAGGGGGTCCTATCAAAACCGCGGACGACAGGAGAAACCATTATCGTCTGTCCCAAGACCAACGATCATCAGGTAGCTCACCTGTCAAACGACAAAATCATCAGAGACCGAGCCCCTGAAACTCAGACTGATCGCGATAGCGAAAGGAGTCTGACTACAGAGGAGGCTCGGGCCATAGAACTACTCAAACGAATGCGCGAAAAGTCCAAGGACAAGGCTGATCTGTATACGGTGGAGGCCTCTAAGGCCCCGATTCAGACACAGTCACAACCGATCCAAGTCGACTTAACACGCAACGAAAATACAGAGTCTACTGAAGGGAATGAACATCTCCCAGACCTGTACCTAGGCTCTGACGATCCAGAGCCACTCAATGACATTGTCCAGGAACCTAGCATGGACAACACGGAGGAAGTGATCCAGATCACAAATACCTCAGTCCGTCTAGCGCCGTCCAAGTGAACCCAAACATCGGGCTGTGCCATGACCACGCCACGACTATCGAATGTGAAACACCCTTTCACCAATTTCTGGGTCACCTAACTGAAAAGGGAGTAGCTCGAAAGCTTTATCTCTCTGTCTTGTTAGAAGACCACTTGACGCACAAAGCACTTCTCGACACAGCCGCTGACATCAGCCTAATTTCAGGCAACCTGTTCAGATCACTCCAGGCTATAGCGAGAAGATCCCACAGGGACTTGAAGTCCCACCCGTGCTCTTTAGAAATAAGGCCTTACTCTGATGATCGGACGATCATCAACAAGGTAACCTTAGTCCAACTGACCATCGGACCCATGACACTGATACACCCAGTGTACGTGTCCCACCTTGACAATGTCCCACTTCTGATTGGAAAAGACATCCTCAATCGCTTGAACCACTGATCAACTTCAAGCAGCTGAAGATTTGGGCCCAAGTAGAACCACTTCCAATCTTACTGAATGAATCTCAGTGCTATGCGATTGATAGGGAATCACCAATCGGCAGGGTAGCCACCGACATCGCTGGTACAACAACCATGCAACCTCGGTGCGAACCAAACCCCTTTACATTGCGTGACAACTTCCTATGCACGCTGAAGGACCCATTAGCGATGACACCCCAGATTGTCAATGGCATCTCACTGGAAGCAACTCCAGTCGACAATGTCGTGATGGCCTTATGGGCTGACAAATCTGCCATCAGCCAGGAGCTGTTTAACACTCTAACGCAGATAAACCCGTGCCTGACCTTCATAAAGAAGCGCACTAGGTTCCCTGCTAACCCCACACCGACTCATGCGTTAACCGCCATCGGTCTATGCTCTGCCATCGTCACGATGGAACAAAAGAGAACTGACCCACACGTTTGCTGTCATCCCTAATCTCTCACATTCAGTGTACATTGGGGCTGACATGCTAGTCAGACTCGGCGCACAAGTCGACACCATTAACAACGTTCTCTGGTCCCTGACTGGAGTGCGTAAAGAATCACTTTCACTGACCAAAGGAAACTTGAGATCGGGTCAAACGATCCCCGACGGCGTGTGTCAGGTAAGTAACGACTGCCATCTCACGATACCGCGTAACATCATGGACATACGCCTGAAAGCGTTTCCAGGACAACAAGTTAACTCTTCACAAGCGTTCTTCCAACCGTCGCCTCTGTTCGTTGAGTTAGGCTTGTCTGTCCAGGCAACACCCCTGGTCGAGCTCGACTCTCGATCAACACACGTGCTAGTGCAGAATCCTACTGCCAATAGCATTCTCGTCCCGAAGGCCACACCTTTAGGTTGGCTGATTGACACTAGGTTCCATGACTGTGAACTCAGAATCCCAGTCATAGGGGCGTATGCCACACTCACTCGCGACTGAACAACAGGAGACCGGAGTTGTCTACACAAAACCTTCCGGAGCAATCGCCATATACCCCTCACTTGTGGTCGATACCGACACTATCTGCAGGGTCGATCTGGCTGATGCTGAGGTAATGGTTGTACAGACAGGCTCCCTGCTCTCCCTCGATACAGACAAAGACCTGAACGATCAGGCAGACCTCATGGCAAAAGAAGGGGCTCTAGACAAAGCTCTCTGGCAATTCCAGCCAGAAACCTCACGATCAACCCCTTCCCACCCAACCCACCCATTCTGTCTGTCTGGTTACCCGATCTAAGGCAACCGCAACCGGTGCCTCGGCTCTGACCCCTGCAGACCCATCAACTTCCTTTCTTTCTTTCACTGGTTCCGGCCTCGTTGCCCTTCAAGCAGCGGACTCGGCAATCCACAAACTTATGCTTTACCTTTCAGACCCGATGTCTAACCCCATCGTAGACACTGACTTTTCCTCCGACGCATATCTTACAAAGCTATGGGCGGTGCGCGCTCAACTCCACCTGCGTCATGGCTTGCTTGTCTACGTCTCTGACACCCTCACTTCACCTGCGTTCGTAGGGCCTCAGAGCCTAAGGGGGGTCATGCTAGCATACGCACATGACGCTCCTTTAGCAGGCCACAGAGGTGTCCGCGCAACACATAAGGCACTTCAACAAGTGGCATACTGGCCACACATGCAAATGGCCGTGGCAGAATACATCAAAGGCTGCCTAGTATGCTGCCAATCTCAACCGACAAGACCACTCCATCGTGCACCCTTACAAAGAAGGGGCATTTCTTTTCCGTGGTCTGACCTCCAAATCGATTGGATGGGACCCTGACTAAATCAACAAGGGGCAACAAATACATCCTAATGGTCACCTGTGCCTTCACTAAATGGGTGGAAGGACTTCCAGCCCCAAACGACACGGCACAGACCACAGCCTTTCTACTCATGAACCACGTGTTCTCCAGATTCGCTTACCCTGTAAGGTCGATTCTGACCCTTGGGACTCACTTCACCGCCGAGGTGTTGGGACAACTGTGGCAAACCATGGGCAAAATTCCACGTCAGCCACCACCCCAGTCCTCAGGCCAAGTAGAAAGAGCAAACCGAACGGTGATCGACATCCTAAAGAAATATGTTGCATCTAATCACCGAGACTGGGACGTCAAACTGCACTTGGTCCTGATGGCTATCAGAGCCACGGCACACACGGCGACCGGAGTCTCCCCGTTTGAGCTCATGACCGGTAGGCAGATGATGCTTCCCTACACTTACTGTATCAGCCAGGAGAGGCTAACATCGCTACGGCCTATACCACACACCAGTACATGGCTGATCTCCAGGCACACCTGAGAATCACCTTCGCCTTTGCCCAGGAAAAACTAGGCAAAAGGGCAGAAGGACGTAAGGTCTATTATGACCAAAAGTCATCTAGGACGAACTACAGGTGGGAGACAAAGTGTGGTACTACATGTTCAGCCAACTCACTGGACAAACAAGAGGTGGTACCAACCGACTAACGCTGAAATTCCTCCGCGTTGGGCGGACCGTACACCATTGTCAACAAACTATCCCGGTGGTGTATCAGATAAAGATCACCAAAGGGAGAAAGGAACCCACTCTCAAGTGGATACACTGCAACCAGATAAAGTTGCACAAAACCCCATGGGATCTACAGGGGCGTTCACGCTCCCAAGTAGTCTTAAACGGATCCCTTAGCTCGCAGTAACCACTAACAACTAACCTCTAACCTCTAACTCTGATTTCCTAACTCTTTTCACCTTTCAGTGGTAACTGTGAGTAATTCAATAACTGTAACTGATAACTCTGGTTTTCCCTGTCAATGAATCAATTCTCGTTGCAACCGCCGCTGTGTGTACCTTGCGTAACCTCGGGTGCTCACTGAATACCGCTAACATTTCCACTGTAATAGACAAGTCTCGGAGTAACAGCAGCAACTCCAAACGTTTAAAAAAAAACGTTGAAAGACACTGTGTCAGTGGTAAACACTCACAGTGAGACTCTAAAACCAACCAAACCAAACTGTAGACCATACACACACTCAAATGGTCGCCTTGCTGATAAATGACACGCTCATAGACATCAGCTCCTCAGTGGACAGCCGAGCAATGAGAAGAATTCTTTGAAGGATCACGCATAACCATTATGTCCCTTACATAATCACTATGTATATCCTTGTCCCTAAATGCATGCAAAGTCCCTCCAAGTTATGATCCTCCTAACATATTTTCTTTTATTATAAACACCTCCTAAACTTTAAACAAACTAAATGAGACAGCTCTCTCATTTCTTTATTTCACAATAAGTCCTTCTTTAAGTGATAAACTTAATCTATCTCCATTAGCAACGGATATAATACAAACCAAGTAAAGCCCCTTTACACTTGTATACTTTTCCTTAATCACGTTTGCATCATTACACCTGTTATGACGCCAAACTATGTGTTTAACGTGTGGCTTACTCCTGGTCTGCAAGGATGTCGACACGGAAACTTGTGAAACCAGCTTCGTGTCGAAAGGGGGGACTGTAGCAGATCAGCCTCCAGAACGCCACACGGATTATAACATTTGTTTAATCACTTACAGACCTCCAAACTGTTTCACTAAGGGTCTTCAAGATTAACAACTGTTGTTTCACCATCGGCCTCCAGAGACAGGCCGTGAATGTAAATCTTGAGAAGAAGACATGCTAACCCCGTTTTCTTTCAGATAAAAGGACACCAACGTGTTTTGCCAAGGACAGGAAACTTATTAATGACTTTGTTTTGCTTTTATAAGAATTGGAACTTCGTTCTACCCAGCACCGTGTCAAAGGTGACACATGGAACATCACAGACTGCTAGGCGCCATGTCCAAAAGCCGTAAATCCTGTAGATAAGGTGTCCATCCAGCTTTCTCGAGAACACTTTATTCTAATCCTGATTGACAGTTGAAAATGTCTTTGATCATAGTCGTTCGGGCATGGTCAAACACTACCCCCTTTTGGTTTAACTGGACAAATGACTCTGCACTCAAGAAGGACATTTGGTGTTATTTCATTAAAGGACATTTTGTTATTTTATTACTTAGAAAGATTGTGAATGTACTAACAATTATACTGTTTGTTTCAGGATGCAGAGTTTTACAAGTCAACTAATTCCTTCCATTCCTACAGAGTTACGTTTTATGTTAATAAAATGTAATGAATATATGTTTTTATAATAAGTCTGACAAATGTTTCTTTGCATAATCCTGCAAGTACGAATAAGTTTGTGTGTTTTACGAAAACCAAGGAAAATAGGGTGAAACAAAAGGAATGTTTAAGACTTAGTTTAAACATTTAAACTCCCCCCCAAAGCAATGCCTTTCTCCGTAAGACACACCCTGTCAAAAAGTGTTAAAAGTGACCGCTGGTCAAAAACACGCTCTCTCTGCACTACTCTCCGTCTCCTCTTCACTTCGCACTGGACCTCTTGTCCGTTCAGGGCCGTAGGCCTCGAACCTCTCACAAGCTCCGGACCTCGTGTAGCAGTAAATTTTCTTTGTACTTTAAAGCCTGCAAGTTTAGCTTGCGCGATAAAGTTTCCTTCACACAGCTGTTCAAAGTAGCTTACTTCCTGCCAGCCTGCCAACAAAAGGAAGTTGCCTCGCTTTTATTTTTGAAGATTTCCTGCCTGCTAAAGAGTTAGCTTGACTAAAATCTAACTTTCTCGAGCAAGTTTAAGCCAGCAACACAGCCGCTAAACCTTCACCAGTGGACTCAATAACTTTGAAAGACTCAATTTTACTCGGTGTACGACGCTGATGCTAAAAGGCTTGGCTAGTTGTGACAGTAACGAGGCGCTTTTGAATCTCCGGGCCCACGGCAGCCCCTCTGGAGAGTGGAAACAGCAGGCCATCCTGGAGGCGACAAGCGTCATCGGTTGCGACAGGGTTCGGACAACCTCTAGACCTCTCGTCGCTAAGATCTGAGACCAATCACGACCCCCAGGGTGAGTCTAAACGTTAGTTACACAAGTTTGGCGTCTAACTGTCTAAACATAACAGCCTTGGCCTCAGAAACCGTCATCGAACCCCTTTAAACGCTCCGTAACAGCCCCTTATCTAATAATAGAGTTAATAATCAATAGGCCTACTTTCTTTTGTTTCACAAAATCCTCTGAAAGTAAAGTGTTTTATCGTTCTTTGATTTACCCATTCATGTGTCAATAATTATCCCTTTGTGTCATTTCCTGTCATTATTCACTGTTTAAATTTTTATAATCTTTAATAAAACCCCATAAAGACATTTACTGTTTCAATGTTTAATTCATTAATTTTCAAAACGAGAAGAATTTACTTCCTTTAGATTAATGAGACTAGACTAAACAGTTTCTCTGGATCTGTTCAAAACTAGAGTGGTGCCCGAAAGAAATTAATATTTTGATAAGCAAAATATTAATTATTAATTTTCATAATTAATATTCATATTAATTATTAATTAATAAGACCATATTCCTACAGTCTACAGTCTGTTCTTCTGCACATCTACAGTCTGTTCTAACTGCACATCCACAGTCTGTTCTAATGTAAGTCTACAATCTGTACTACTGCTCATCTATACTCTGTTCTACTGCACGTCTACAGTCTGTTCTTATAACGTCTACAGTCTGTTATACTACACATCTACAGTCTCTACTACTGCACTTCTAAAGTCTGTTCTAATGCACATCTACAGTCTGTTCTAATGCTCGTCCACAGTCTGTACTACTGCATCTCTAAAGTCTATTCTTCTGCACATTGTCAGTCTCTTCTACTGGGCGTTTACAGTCTGTTCTAATGCTCGTCTACAGTCTTTACACGAGCATTAGAACAGACTGTACATGAGTATTAGAAAAGACTGTAGACATGCTTTAGAACAGAGTGTAGAGGTCCAGTAGTACAGACTCTAGACGACCATTAGAACAAACTGTAGATGTGCAGTAGAAGAGACTTTAGAAGTACAGTAGTACAGAAAGTTGACAATTATTAAAAGAGACTGTAGACGTGCAGTAGAACAGACTCTAGACAATTATTAGAACAGACTGTAGACATCCAGTAGAACAGACTGTAGATGTGCATTAGAGGAGACAGTAGACGTTTATTAAAACAGACTATAGTCGTGCAGTAGAACAGACTGTAGAAGTACAATAGAACAGAATGTAGAGGTGCAGTTGAAGAGACTGTAGACATGCAGTTGAACATACTTCAGAGCAGCAGTAGTACAGACTCTAGATTGGCTTTAGAACAGACTGTAGACGAGCATTAGAACAGACTGTAAACGCCCAGTAGAACAGACTGACAATGTGCAGAAGAATAGACTGTAGAGATGCACTAGTACAGACTGTAAACGCGCATTAGAACAGACTGTATATGAGTATTAGAAAACACTCTAGACATGCTTTAGAACAGACTGTAGAGGTGCAGTAGTTCAGACTATAGACGAGCATTAGAACAGAGTATAGATGAGCAGTAGTACAGATTGTAGACTTACATTAGAACAGACTGTGGATGTGCAGTTAGAACAGACTGTAGATGTGCAGAAGAACAGACTGTAGACGTTTATTAGAACAGACTGTAGACCTGCAGTAGAACAGACCGTAGATGAGCAGTAAAACAGACTATAGATTTGCATTAGAACAGACTTTAAAAGTGCAGTAGTAGAGACTGTACACGTGTAGTAGAACAGACTGTAGATGAGCAGTAGTACAGACTGTAGACTTACATTAGAACAGACTGTAGATGTGCATTAGAACAGACTGTAGACGTGCAGTAGAACAGACTGTAGATGAGCAGTATTACAGACTGTAGGCTTGCATTAGAACAGACAATAGATGTACATTAGAACAGACTGTAGATGTGCAGTAAAACAGACTGTAGACGTGCAGTGGACGAGACTGTAGTAGAGCAGTAGTACAGACTGTAAACTGGCATTAGAACAGACTGTAGAGGTGCAGGTGAACAGACAGTACACGTGCAGTTGAGCAGACTTCAGAGCAGCAGTAGTACAGACTCTAGATTGGCTTTAGAACTGACTATAGACAAGCATTAGAACAGGCTATAAACGTCCAGTAGAACAGACTCTATATAAGTATTAGAAAACACTCTAGATATGCTTTATAACAAAATGTAGAGGTGCAGTAGTTCCGACTGTAGACGAACATTAGAACAGACTGTATATGAGTATTGGAAAACACTCTAAACATGCTTTAGAACAGACTGTAGAGGTGCAGTAATACAGACTGTAGATGAGAATTAGAAAAGACTGTAAACGTCCAGTAGAACAGACTGACAATGTGCAGAAGAATAGACTGTAGAGATGCAGCAGTACAGACTGTAGACAAGCATTAGAACAGACTGTATATGAGTATTAGAAAACACTCTAGACATGCTTTAGAATAGACTGTAGAGCTGCAGTAGTTCAGACTGTAGACGAGCATTAGAACAGAGTATAGATGAGCAGTAGTACAGATTGTAGACTTACATTAGAACAGACTGTGGATGTGCAGTTAGAACAGACTGTAGATGTGCAGAAGAACAGACTGTAGACGTTTATTAGAACAGACTGTAGACCTGCAGTAGAACAGACCGTAGATGAGCAGTAAAACAGACTATAGATTTGCATTAGAACAGACTTTAAAAGTGCAGTAGAAGAGACTGTACACGTGTAGTAGAACAGACTGTAGATGAGCAGTAGTACAGACTGTAGACTTACATTAGAACAGACTGTAGATGTGCATTAGAACAGACTGTAGACGTGCAGTAGAACAGACTGTAGATGAGCAGTATTACAGACTGTAGGCTTGCATTAGAACAGACAATAGATGTACATTAGAAGAGACTGTAGATGTGCAGTAAAACAGACTGTAGACGTGCAGTGGACGAGACTGTAGTAGAGCAGTAGTACAGACTGTAAACTGGCATTAGAACAGACTGTAGAGGTGCAGGTGAACAGACAGTACACGTGCAGTTGAGCAGACTTCAGAGCAGCAGTAGTACAGACTCTAGATTGGCTTTCGAACTGAATATAGACAAGCATTAGAACGGCTATAAACGTCCAGTAGAACAGACTCTATATAAGTATTAGAAAACACTCTAGATATGCTTTATAACAAAATGTAGAGGTGCAGTAGTTCCGACTGTAGACAAACATTAGAACAGACTGTATATGAGTACTGGAAAACACTCTAAACATGCTTTAGAACAGACTGTAGAGGTGCAGTAATACAGACTGTAGATGAGAATTAGAAAAGACTGTAAACGTCCAGTAGAACAGACTGACAATGTGCAGAAGAATACACTGTAGAGATGCAGTAGTACAGACTGTAGACAAGCATTAGAACAGACTGTATATGAGTATTAGAAAACACTCTAGACATGCTTTAGAATAGACTGTAGAGCTGCAGTAGTTCAGACTGTAGACGAGCATTAGAACAGACTCTATATGAGTTTTAGAAAACACTCTGCACATGCTTTAGAACAGATTGTAAAAGGTGCAGTATTTCTGACTGTAGACATGCATTAGAACAGACTGTATATGAGTATTAGAAAACACTCAAGACATGCTTTAGAACAGACTGTAGATGAGCAGTAATACAGACTGTAGACTTGCATTAGAACAGACTGTAGATGTGCAGTAGAACAGACTGTAGACGTTTATTAGAACAGACTGTAGACCTGCAAAAGAACAGACCGTAGATGAGAAGTAAAACAGACTATAGACTTGCATTAGAACAGACTGTAAAACTGACTGTAGACGAGCATTAGAACAGACTGTAAACATCCAGTAGAACAGACTGACAATGTGCAGAAGAATAGACTGTAGAAATGCAGTAGTACAGACTGTAGACGAGCATTAGAAGAGAGTGTAGATGTGCATTAGAACAGACTGTAGACGTGCAGTAGAACAGACTGTAGATGAGCAGTAGTACAGACTGTAGGCTTGCATTAGAACAGACAGTAGATGTACATTAGAACAGACTGTAGATGTGCAGTAAAACAGACTGTAGACGTGCAGTGGACGAGACTGTAGTAGAGCAGTAGTACAGACTGTAAACTGGCATTAGAACAGACTGTAGAGGTGCAGGTGAACAGACAGTAGACGTGCAGTTGAGCAGACTTCAGAGCAGCAGTAGTACAGACTCTAGATTGGCTTTAGAACTGACTATAGACGAGCATTAGAACAGGCTATAAACGTCCAGTAGAACAGACTCTATATAAGTATTAGAAAACACTCTAGATATGCTTTATAACAAAATGTAGAGGTGCAGTAGTTCCGACTGTAGACGAACATTAGAACAGACTGTATATGAGTATTAGAAAACACTCTAAACATGCTTTAGAACAGACTGTAGAGGTGCAGTAATACAGACTGTAGATGAGAATTAGAAAAGACTGTAAACGTCCAGTAGAACAGACTGACAATGTGCAGAAGAATAGACTGTAGAGATGCTGTAGTACAGACTGTAGACATGAATTAGAACAGACTGTATATGAGTTTTAGAAAACACTCTAGACATGCTTTAGAACAGACTGTAGAGCTGCAGTAGTTCAGACTGTAGACGAGTATTAGAACAGACTCTATATGAGTTTTAGAAAACACTCTGCACATGCTTTAGAACAGATTGTAAAAGGTGCAGTATTTCTGACTGTAGATATGCATTAGAACAGACTGTATATGAGTATTAGAAAACACTCTAGACATGCTTTAGAACAGACTCTAGATGAGCAGTAATACAGACTGTAGACTTGCATTAGAACAGACTGTAGATGTGCAGTAGAACAGACTGTAGACGTTTATTAGAACAGACTGTAGACATGCAAAAGAACAGACCGTAGATGAGTAGTAAAACAGACTATAGACTTGCATTAGAACAGACTGTAAAACTGACTGTAGACGAGCATAAGAACAGACTGTAAACATCCAGTAGAACAGACTGACAATGTGCAGAAGAATAGACTGTAGAAATGCAGTAGTACAGACTGTAGACGAGCATTAGAAGAGAGTGTAGATGTGCATTAGAACAGACTTTAGAAGTGCAGTAGTAGAGACTGTAGATGTGTAGTAGAACAGACTGTAAATGAGCAGTAGTAGAGACTGTAGACTTGTATTAGAACAGACTGTAAACGTGCAGTAGAACAGACTGTAGATGAGCAATAAAACCGACTGTACAAGTGCAGTAGAACAGACTGTAGATGAACAGTTGTACAGACTGTAGACTTTCATTAGAACATACAGTAGATGTCCATTAGAATAGACTGTAGATGTGCAGTAGAACAGACTGACGAGGTGCAGAAGAATAGACTGAAGAGTTGCAGTAGTTGAGACTTTACACGAGGATTAGAACAGCCTGTACATGACTATTAGAAAAGACTGTAGACATGCCTTAGAAGAGACTGTAGAGGTGCAGTAGTACAGACTGTAGACGAGCATTAAAACAAACTGTAGATGTGCAGTAGACCAGACTGTAGACGTGCAGTTGAACAGACTTTAGAGCAGCAGTAGTACAGACTCTAGATTGGCTTTAGAACAGACTGTAGATGAGCTTTAGAACAGACTGTAGAGGTGCAGTAGTTCAGACTGTAGATGAGCATTAGAACAGACTCTATATAAATATTAGAAAACACTCTAGACATGCTTTAGAACAGGCAGTAGAGGTGCAGTTGTACAGACTGTAGACGAGCATTAAAACAGACTGTATATTAGTATTAGAAAACACTCTAGACATGCTTTAGGACAAACTGTAGATGTGCAGTAGTACAGACTGTAGACGTTTTTGGAATAGACTGTAGGCGTGCAGTAGAACAAACTGTAGACGAGCAGTAGTACAGACTGGAGAATTCCATTAGAACAGATTATAGATGTGCATTAGAACAGACTGTAGATGTGCAAAAGAATAGACTGTAGAGGGCAGTAGTTGAGACTTTACACGAGCATTAGAACAGACTGTACATGAGTATTAGAAAAGACTGTAGACATGTTTTAGAACAGACTGTAGAGTTCCAGTAGTACAGACTCTAGACGACCATTAGAACAAACTGTAGATGTGCAGTAGAAGAGACTGTAGAGGTGCAGTAGTACAGAAAGTTGACAATTATTAAAAGAGACTGTAGACGTGCAGTATAACAGACTCTAGACAATTATTATCTATTAACAATAGAAAAGACTGTAGAGGTGCAGTTGAACAGACTGTAGATGTGCAGTTGAATAGACTTCAGAGCAGAAGTAGAACAGACTCTAGATTGGCTTTGGAACAGACTGTAGACGAGCATTAGAACAAACAGTAAACAACCTGTAGAACAGACTAAGAATGTGCAGAAGAATAGACTCTAGAGGTGCAGTAGTACAGACTGTAGATGAGGATTAGAACAGACAGTATATGAGTATTAGAAAACACTGTAGATATGCTTTAGAACAGACTGTAGAGTTGCAGTAGTTCAGATTGTAGACGAGCATTAGAACAGACTGTATATGAGTATTAGAAAACACTGTAGACATGCTTTAGAACAGATTGTAGAGGTGCAGTAGTTCAGACTGTAGACGAGCATTAGAACAGACTGTAGATGTGCATTAGAACAGACTGTAGATGTGCAGTAGAACAGAATGTAGACTTGCAGTAGAACAGACTGCAGAGCAGCAGTAGAACAGACTGTAGAGGAGATGTAGAACAAACTGTAGAGGTGGAGTAGTAAAGACTTTTATTGGGCATTAGAACAGACTGTATTCGAGCAATAGAACAGACTATAGATGTGCAGTAGTACAGACTGCATTAGAACAGACTGTGGACGAGTATTTGAACAGACTATAGACGTGTATTAGAACAGACTGTAGATGTCCAGTAAACCAGTCTAATGATGCTGCAGAAGAAAATAATTTAAAGGTCCGTTAGTAGAGACTGTAGACGAGCATTAGAACAGACTGTAGATGTGCATTAGAACAGAATGTAGACATACAATAGAAAAGACGTAGAGGTGCAGTTGAACAGACTATAGACATGCAGTTGAAAAGACTTCAGAGCAGCATTAGAACAGACTCTAGACTGGCTTTAGAACAGACTGTAGTCGTGCAGTAGAACAGACTGTATATGAGCAGTAAAACAGACTGTAGACGTGCAGTAGAACAGACTGCAGTAGAGCAGAGGTAAAGAATGTAAACTGGCATTAGAACAGACTGTTGAGGTGCAGTTAAAATGACTGTAGACGTGCAGTAATACAGACTGTAGACAAGCATTAGAACAGACTGTAGAAGTGCAGTAGTACAGACTTCAAATGTGCAGTAGAACAGACTGTAGACGTTTATTAGAACAGACTGTAGACTTGCAGTAGAACAGACCATAAATGAGCAGTAGTACAGACTGTAGACTTGCATTAGAACAGACTGTAGATGAGCAGTAGTACAGATTATAAACTCGCATTAGAACAGACTGTAGATGAGCAGTAGTACAGATTATAGACTTGCATTAGAACAGACTGTAGATGTGCATTAGAACAGACTGTAGATATGCAGAAAAAGAGACTGTAGACGTGCGGTAGAACAGACTGCAGGAGAGCAGAGGTACAGACTGTAAACTGGCATTAGAAGAGACTGTTGAGGTGCAGTTGAAAAGACTGTAGACGTGCAGTTGAACAGACTGTAGATGTGCATTTAAAAAGACTGTAGGCGTACAATACAACAGACTGTATACGAGCATTAGAACAGACTGTAGACATCTAGTAAAAAGACCGTAGATGTGCAGTAGCACAGAATTAAGACAAGCATTAGAACAGACTGTGGACGAGCATTAGAACAGACTATAGACTGTAGACGTTTATTAGAACAGACTGTAGACCTGCACTAGAACAGACCATAAATGAGCAGTAGTACAGACTATAGACTTGCATTAGAACAGACTGTAGATGTGCATTAGAAACAGACTTTAGAAGTGCAGTAGTAGAGACTGTAGATGTGTAGTAGAAAAGACTGTAGACGTTTATCAAAACAGACTGCAGACATGCAGTAGAACAGACTGTAGACGTGCAGTAGAAAAGACTGTAGGCAAGCATTAGAACAGACTGTAAACATCCAGTAGAACAGACTGACAATGTGCAGAAGAATAGACTTTAGAGGTGCAGTAGTACAGACTGTAGACGAGCATTAGAACAGACTGTAGACGAGCATTAAAAAGACTGTAGAAGTGCAGTAGTACAGACTGTAAATGTGCAGAACAGACTGTAGACGTTTATTAAAACAGATTGTAGACGTGGAGTAGAACAGACCGTACATGAGCAGTAGTACAACTTGTAGACTTGCATTGGAACAGACTGTAGACGAGCATTAGAACAGACTGTATATAAGTATTACAAAACACTCTAGACATGCTTTAGAACAGACTGTAGAGGTACAGTAATACAGACTGTAGACGAGCATTAGAACAGACTGTAGAGGTGCAGTTGAACAGACTGTAGACTTGCAGTTGAACAGACTGTAAACATTTATTAGAAGAGATTTTAGACCTGCAGTAGAACAGACCGTAGATGAGCAGTAGTAAAGACTGTAGACTTGCATTAGAAGAGACTGTAGATGTGCATTAAAACAGACTTTAGAAGTGCAGTAGTAGAGACTGTAGACGTGCAGTAGAATAGACTGTAGATGAGCAGTAGTATAGACTGTAGACTTGCATTAGAACAGACTGTAGATGTGCAGTAGAACAGACTGTAGATATGCAGTAAAAAGACTGTAGAAGTGCAATAGAACAGACTTCAGTAGAGCAGAGGTACAGACTGTAAAATGGCATTAGAACAGACTGTAGACTTGGAGTTGAACAGACTTCAGAGCAGCAGCAGTAGTACAGACTCTAGTTTGGCTTTAGAACTGACTGTAGGCGAGCATTAGAACAGACTGTAAACATCCAGTAGAACAGACTGTAGATGTGCATTAGAACAGACTGTAGACGTACAATAGAACAGACTGTATTTGTGCAATTTTACAGACTAAAGACCTGCATTAGAGCAGACTGTGGACGAGCATTAGAACAGACAATAGACGTGCATAAGAACATAATGTAGTTGTGAAGTAGAACAAATTGTAGAGATGCAGTAGTACAGAATGTCGACAATTATCAAAACTGTTTATAGTTGACAAAGAGTAGAACAGACTGTGGACTTGCATTAGAACAGACTGTAGATGTGCAGTAGAACAAACTGCAGATGTGCAGTAGAACAGACTGACGATGTGCAGAAGAATAGACTGTAGCGGGCAATAGTTGAGACTTTACACGAGCATTAGAACAGACTCTACATGAGTATTAGAAAAGACTGTAGACATGTTTTAGAACAGACAGTAGAGTTCCACTAGTACAGACTCTAGACGACCATCAGAAGAAACTGTAGATGTGCAGTAGAAGAGACTGTAGAGGTGCAGTAGTACAGAAAGTTGACAATTATGAAAAGAGACTGTAGACGTGCAGTAGAACAGACTCTAGACAATTATTAGAAAAGACTGTAGACATCCAGTAGAACAGACTGTAGATGTGCATTAGAGGAAACTGTAGACGTTTATTAAAAGAGACTATAGTCGTGCAGTAGAACAGACTGTAGGCGTACAATAGAACAGACTGTAGTGGTGCAGTTGAACAGATTGTAGACGTGCAGTTGAACAGACTTCATAGCAGCAGTAGTACTGACTCTAGAATGGCTTTAGAACTGATTGTAGACGAGCATTAGAACTGACTGTAGACGACCATTAGAACAGACTGTACATGTGCAGTAGAAGAGATTGTAGATGTGCAGTAGAACAGACTGTAGACGTTTATCAGAACAGACTGTAGACGTGCAAAAGAACAGACCATAGATGAGCAGTAAAACAGACTAGAAACTTGCATTAGAACAAACTGTAGAACTGACTGTAGACGAGCATTAGAACTAACTGTAAAGCGTCGAGTAGAACAGACTGACAATGTGCAGAAGAATATACTGTAGAGATGCAGCAGTACATACTGTAGACGAGCATTAGAACAGACTGTATATGAGAATTAGAAAACACTCTAGACATACTTTAGAAAAGACTGTAGAAGTGCAGTAGTTCAGACTGTAGACGAGGATTAGAACAGACTCTATACCAGTATTAAAAAACACTCTAGACATGCTTTAGAACATATTGTAGAGGTGCAGTAATACAGACTATTGACTTGCATTAGTACAGACTGTAGATGTTCATTAGAACAGACGTTAGTAGAGCAGTAGTACAGACTGTTAACTGGCATTAGAACATACTGTAGACGTGCAGTAGAACAGACTGTAGATGAGCAGTAGTACAGACTGTAGACTTGCATTAGAACAGACTGTAGATGTGCATTGGAACAGACTGTAGATGTGCAGTAAAACAGACTGTAGATGTGCAGTAGAACAGACTGCAGTAGAGCAGAGGTACAGACTGTAAACTGGAATTAGAACAGACTGTTGAGGTGCAGTTAAATGACTGTAGACGTGCAGTTGAACAGACTGTAGATGAACATTATAATAGACTGTAGACGTCGAGTAGAACAGAACAGTAGAACAACATAGTAGAACATGTGCAGTAGTACAGACTAAAGACCTGCATTAGAACAGACTGTGGATGAGCATTAGAACAGATTATAGACGTGCATTAGAACAGACTGTAGATGTCCATTAGAACAGACTGTAGATGTGTAGTAGAACAGACTGACGAAGAATAGACCGTAAGGTTTCAGTAGTTGAGACTTTACACGAGCATTAGAACAGACTGTACATGAGTATTAGAAAAGACCGTAGACATGATTTACAACAGACTGTAGAGGTGAAGTAGTACAGACTGTAGACGACCACTAGAACAAACTGTAGATGTGCAGTAGAACTGAATGTAGACTTGCAGTAAAACAGACTGCAGAGCAGAAGTAGTACAGACTCTAGACTGGCATTAGAACAGACTGTAGAGGAGCAGTAGTACAGACTGTAGACTTGCATTATAACAGATTGTAGATGTGCATTAGAACAAGCTATAGACGTACAATAGAAGTGACTTTAGACGTGCATTTGTACAGACTTCAGTGCAACAGTAGTACACACTCTAGATTGGCTTTAGAACAGACTGTAGACGATCATTAGAACAGACTGTAAACGCCCAGAAGAAGAGACTGACAATGTGCAGAAGAATAGAATAGAGAGGTGCAGTAGTTCAGACTGTAGACGAGCATTAGAACAGACTCTATATGAATATTAGAAAACACTCTAGACATGCTTTAGAACAGACAGTAGAGGTGCAGTTGTACAGAATGTAGGCGAGCATTAGAACAGACTTATATTAGTATTAGAAAACAATCTAGATATGCTTTAGAACAGACTGTAGAGGTGCAGTAATACAGAATGTAGACGAGCATTAGAACAGACTGTAGAAGTCCAGTAGTACAAACTGTAGATGTGCAGTAGTACAGACTGTAGATGTACAATAGAAAAGACTGTAGAGGTGCAGTTAAACAGTTTGTAGACGTGCAGTAAAACAGACTTCAGAGAAGAAGTAGAACAGACTCTAGATTGGCTTTAGAACAGACTGTAGATGAGCATTAGAACAGACAGTAAACGACCTGTAGAACAGACTGAGAATGTGCATTGAATAGGCTTAAGAGGTGCAATAGTACAGACTGTAGATTAGCATTAGAACAGACTGTATATGAGTATTAGAAAACACTGTAGATATGCTTTAGAACAGACTGTAGAGGTGCAGTAGTTCAGACTGTAGACGAGCATTAGAACAGACTGTATGTGAGTATTAGAAAACACTTTAGACATGTTTTAGAACAGACTGTAGAGGTTCAGTAGTTCAGACTGTAAACAAGCATTAGAACAAACTCTATATGAGTATTAGAAAACACTCTAGACATGCTTTAGAACAGACTTTAGAGGTTCAGTAATACAGACTGTAGACGAGCATTAGAAAAGACTGTAGAAGTGCAGTTGTACAGACTGTAGATGTGCAGAAGAAGAGACTGTAGACGTATATTAGAACAGACTGTAGACCTGCACTAGAACAGACTGTAGATGTGCATTAGAACAAACTGTAGATGTGCATTAGAACAGACTGTAGATGTGCAGTAGAACAGACTGTAGACGTTTATTAGAACAGACTGTAGACCTGCACTTAAAGAGACCGTAGATGAGCAGTAGTACAGACTATAGACTTGCATTAGAACAGATTGTATATTAGTATTAGAAAAAAATGTAGACATTCTTTAGAACAGACTGTGGATGTGCAGTAGTTCAGACTGTAAATGAGCATTAGAACAGACTATTTATGAGTTTTAGAAAATACTCTAGACATGCTTTAGAAGAGACTGTAGAGGTGCAGAAATACAGACTGTAGACATTTTTTAGAACAGACTGTAGACGTGCAGTAGATCAGACTGTAGATGGGCAGTACTACAGACTGTAGACTTTCATTAGAACAGACAGTAGATGTATATTAGAACAGATTGTAGATGTGCAGTAAAACAGAATTTAGTGGAAGAGACTGTAATAGAGCAGTGGTACAGACTTTAATCTGACATTTGAACAGACTGTAGAGGTGCAGTTGAACAGACTGTAGACGAGCATTAGAACAGACTGTAGATGTGCAGTAGAACAGACTGTAGACCTGCAGTAGAACAGACTGTAAAGGAGAAGTAGAACAAACTGTAGAGGTGGAGTAGTAAAGACTTTTATTGGACATTAGAACAGACTGTATTCGAGCAATAGAACAGACTATAGATGTGCAGTAGTACAGACTGCATTAGAACAGACTGTGGACGAGTATTTGAAGAGACTATATACGTGTATAGAACAGATTGTAGATGTCCAGTAAACAGACTAATGATGCTGCAGAAGAATAGAATTTAAATGTCCGTTAGTAGAGACTGTAGACGAGCATTAGAACAGACTGTGTATGAGTATTAGAATAGACTGTAGACATACTTTAGAACAGACTGTAGAGGTGCAATAGTACAGACTGTACACGAGCAGTAGTACAGACTGTAGACTTGCATTAGAACAGACTGTAGATGTGCATTAGAACAGAATGTAGACATACAATAGAACAGACGTAGAGGTGCAGTTGAACAGACTACAGACATGCAGTTGAACAG
>JALDNG010001837.1:0-48437 GCA_024349245.1 Neodontobutis hainanensis | reverse complement strand
TTTCCAAACATTTTATTTTAGATTATGTTTTACTCTTATTTCTATTTCAAAATATGTTCACCATTTATTTGTAGTACATTTAGGATTAAGTAAGAATATAAACATGAACTAATATAATGTATAGCGAGCAGCTAATTTTAAAAGTTTAATTAATCACGCGTTTTTATTTCTTTTGAAATTAAATAAATCGAAAATGTTGAAAGTCAGAAAATGATTTTATAAAGATGCTTTTTAAACTGAAATATCTAATTATTTGAAAAATTACATTAGAATTCTACCTGACAGGCGCGCTCAAACGACAAATAGCGAGTTAAGGTTTCTATTTATTTTAACATTTCCATTGAGAATCATGATGTTTTTATCCTAAAACATAAGAGATTAAGAGAAGAAGTTTAGTGAGGCCACTTTCCGCTGTTTCGAACAGAGGTGTATCATGATTGAATGTATACCCTACCAGGCAGATGGAAATTATCAGAGAAAAAGTGGATAGAACTTCTCTAAGTTGATCTATATATGCGTTCGTTTTCAAGAAACGTTTTGCAGACTTGACTTAATTTATAATGATGAAAAAATATATTAAAGAGCATGTGTTTGGGTAGTATATCAATTTTCTCTCGATTTCAAGCGCATAGCCCAACACCATTCATGATATCTCAATTAATTACATTCCAAAAGTGATGTCTAGTTTTGAAACTTTAGAACCAATAGGACTGGATTAACATCGAGGTTTGTCGTCTTCTGAAGATTTTACTGCCTTGATTGTTATTTTTACAATACATTCCGACTTACTCCAAAATAAAGATTTCAAATTATAATCTTGACATGATTGACCTATAAAAGTGTAAATTTATGCTTATTGTAAAATAAAATCATAATTTTGGATAAAAGTTGACATATCCTGATGAGAAGATCAAATTTGTTTTTAAGTTTGTTCAAAAGCTTAGTCATCGATACGTTTGAATTTCAAAACATTAACCCACTCAACAATGGAGAAATCAGATGAAAATTTTTGGGAATCATTTATGATTAAGTTGTAAAACGAAAAATCATTTCGAAAGGTGTACATAAATACGAATAGGAACTCTCAAGAACCCGTTAGACACCGGTGCCAAACTGTCAAAACCTACTTAACGTAGGAACAACTAAGAGCGTTTATTAAGCTAAACTTCCTTTGGAAGACCCATACATATGCTTGAATCATCCTTGCTCTTCGAAAGAATCGAAAGGAACTCCCATAGGTTTAAAACGAAAGCAGTTTTTTGAATCATATGAAAAATTGACAATTTATGTTTATCAGTCGTCAGATTCGTGAGAAAATTCAAAAAATTATTCCAAGTATGAAACGAATTAACTATATTCTTGATCAGTCAGTTTATTTGATTCAACATGTTCAAAAAAGTATTTTACTAAGATAGAAGTCGAAGAAATAGATCCAGGTTTTGTGTTGTAATTTTTTAGCTGGTCCGCAGATTCGAAAATATCAGACTGAACAGAAATATGACGTTATTATGAAAACTTTATTTGGTAAATATCATGATGGAAACATAATTTACAATTTTTCAAGTTCAATAAAATTGAGTATATACTCCAAAGTAATTTATTTTTTGATACGTATAAAGAATAATCCCTATTGGTATTTTAATACAAAATAAAAATGTAGGAGCCTTTTTATCTACCATTGAAAAAATGGTCTTTCTTGTTTAGCTGGAAATAAAACGCATTCCATTAAATAAAAGCAAAACTTTTATGCTTGACGGTTCAGAGATATCGGTTATACTTTTTTTTATTTTTCAGATAGATACATGTCTTATCACTTATCTTTAAAACTCTCTTCTAGGATATGAATAAAAATGTGAGTCATAAAACATAGACGTCTTTATATCTTACACAGCTCATCAAAAAGAATTTTTATTGGAAATTATTTAAAGATCAAATTTTAATTTTTCACATTTTTTTGTTGAGTTGTTTGAATTCCTTTTCTCTTTTGAAAAATAAATATCACCGAAAGATCAAATTTGTTAAGCGGCCAGCTGCCAACCTCATACAACAACTGTTTTGTTGTAGATCATGAATAAATTCAATACCCTTTCATAGTTATATTTTTTCATCTGTATAAAATATATCAAACTGTGTTTTTGTGAACTTAAAATAAACATTTTAAATAAATTAAATTGAATTGATTTTTTAGTATTGAAGAGAAAAGCCAGAGTTTATTTGATTTTAACGTATTCCGTTTGTTAAAAAGCCTGAATAATTCATTTTATAAAGCTGTCTAAGTCTGACAAAACGAATTTTTAAGTTCATCTATTTCAAGAGTGTTTTTGATATATAAACTCAATAAAAATTAGGATTAATGGAAAATTGCTTTTTCATCTATTTACCTCTAAATCTGGAGCAATATCAAAGAGAATATTAAACATGAAATCCTACCCGTTGTTTTATTCTCATATTTGTAAAAATTCTTTCTTCTGAAAATTAAAATTTTGAAATTTATGTTGTCAGGAAATAGAATATATGATGTCAGCTCTAATTTTTCAAGTTCTTTAACCATAATCATTGATTATTTTCAAGTAAACTTCCACCATTTTAAAAATTGAGCTTAGTTACTTGGGAATTTTAATCGATATCACTTTTTAGGATAGATCTTCCAACTATATCAATCAGTAAACTGCAGGAGCCTTCTTTCGGATAGCATTTAAAGTTGAGTAAATTTCCTATTTTAAATATAACTGGTGTTTGTTGTGATAGAATAACTATTTCCTGATTCAGATTCTTTGGATTTTGTTTGAAAACTCACGAAATTTTCAAGTGAAGTTGATCTACATTCATAATATTTTTGTTGGCTTTTAGTGTTTGTTTTTATTGTTTTTTGAATTGTCGTATTTCAGGCAGTTTCACAAACAAAAATAACTAAAAATTAATCCATGAGACAGTTGAATATTGATCATTTTGAGGTTTGCATGTAGATTAAGGGAGCAGTAAATTGATTATTGGTCTTATGAATTTTTATCCAGAAATATAGAAAAGCCTTAAAAGCTAATATTTAACTTGTATTTTATAAATTAAAAGAGATTTAATCAAATTTTACCTCGAAAGAGTTTTGGATAACAGGGTTATAAAAATCTCTCAACGTCGATTGGTCATTTTTTTCAATGATAGGTATATGCCATATCATATCCATTTCTTTGAAACTAAATATTAGATAAATTTGATACTGTTAAAAATTGTTTATAAAATCCTACCATTTACCAAGTTCTGTGTTTATTTAAGCCTGTGTCGATACCTTTGTTTTCTATGACAAAATTAAACCTATTTATATCATCATATCAATTTATCTTAAAATATAGTCTTTCAGAAAGCTACTACTTTTATAAAATTAAATGAGAACAAAGGCTTTATATTTTAGCGCAATGCTGAGATATTAAAGTTAATGTACATGTAAAAATGCGCTATTTGCAATTTTTTAAGTAACGAAACGAGTAGGAACTCTTACTTATCTTCTTAAGGTTAAGGGTAAAATTATATTTCTTATCAAGATCGATAGTTGATTTCGCAATCCAAAAACGAACGCAGGTATTTTTTGTTATTTCATGATGTTAATTGTAATTATTTATATCGGTTTGGAATATTGTTGTTTCATGCTGATTTTTATAACAACTAAAAAAATTTTACTCTTTCATTATCTTAAATATTTTATGTGATTTTTAAACCGCCGAAATTCATGTAAAGGATGCAACCTAAAAATAATTATCTTGAATGTTGTTTTTAATGAAAAAGTTTTTGAAAATATGAGATTTTATGATTCATAAAAATTTACTTCAAAAACTTGAATGTTAAAATTTTAATAAGAATGAGTTGCGAACCGATACGGACATTTCTAAAGTTCCATGGATATTTTTAGGTGTAAGTGTGTGACATTTTGAGATTTATTGAATGGTAAGTGGTTCGATGTGTGAATCTCTCTTGGGAATGGTTCATAGTCGATCATTATTTTTAAGGTTCCTATTGTCTATTAATCAACCTTGTGCAGATCTATAAAAATTACGCCGAAAGAGAGGAAAATTTTTATGGTGATAATCATGAAATTTGATGGATGATATTGTTATTTAGATTTCGGCACGCGCAGAGTACGCTTGGATTTTTTCTCCATTATCAAACGCAAAATATTGATAATTCAACATGAATTTTGATTTTTGTTGAAATAAATTCTTCAATACTTCATTGCATTAATTCTATCGTCTCACGTCGAAAAACTCCATGTTATACTTAATCACCAATAGAGGTGACATGTACAGATAAATTTGAATATTTATCATGTAAATGAGGAAAAGGAAATAAAAATATTTTATTTTTCTGGAAAGTATAATTTTTTAATTCAGCCAAAGAACATTTCTATCCATAAAAAGAGGTGCAGAAGGGAAGTATAAACAATTTAGACTCGTATCCATCAGTAACTTTGAAGGAAACTTTTTTCAATATTCATGAATAAAAGGAATAAAAAATATCAAAATAGGGACAAACCTAGACCTATTGATAATTTAAATAAACAAGAAACTCTCTGAAAATGTAAAAATGTTATTATATAAGAATACTGACTTGATTCTTGAATTACTTTAACACGCGTACGCGCACCACAATTTCGGTTTGAATATTGAAGTGAGAGCATAAGTAGTAACTGATAAACAATTAAAAACATAATTTTTAGCGGTTTAAACGCACCATGAACAGTTCAAAAATAAAACTAGCCTAAAATCAGGGAAAAGTAAGAGAATCCAATTAATGAAGAATAAATTAAGATCGAAGCGCGAAAACAACAAACCGTGGAAAATGAATGAAATTAAGAAAAGGAAATCAATTCAAAAGAAATAATGAAGGAAGTGGTTAAAAAATTACTCGTGAGTAATTGAATAGGCAAAATAAATTTTTCCGATGCTAGCCGATTAAGCATGAAGATGATTCCGATTATAATGACATCTTTCACTAATCTATTAATTAATGAACTTAGAAAGATAAAATAAAGCTGAGACTAAAAATATCAACCAAGGCTTTCAAAATGTTTTATAAATAATAATAAGCCGTTAAATTTATAAGTAGTAACTAGTGGGTGTTTCCTGGGTGTCTTTACTAATTATGATCCACTTGGCGGTTATTTTGATAATAATTTTATATGCTATAAAACAACGGAAATTGCATGTATATCGTAAAATTAAATACGCCATTCATAGGTTTAAAACCATCAAATAGAGTAGTTTCTTTTATTTGATCAAGGTAAAACATTTATTCTTTGTATGCTAAGGGTTATGCATTTTAATAATTTAGGCCATGAGCGTTTATCAATGATTTTTACTGTTCGCCGCGAATAGTTATTTCAGGAAAAATTTACCTTTTCCAAAATACGATGAGAACCTGTTTCACATAACATTAAATTTTGAGAATATATTTAAACACAATTAAAAATAAAATGATCGCGCTTCATATTACTCGACATTTTATAAATAAACTGAAAATGCGGTTTGTTATAAGGCCGGTGAGTAACAGCCTTAACTAATTTCCCATTAGTTTTATTTTTATTGATTAATTATAAATAATTTCATTTAATCTCCCGAAAATCATTGATTTCAGAGACTTGGTTAAAATAACTTTTTGTAGTTTTAATAATGTAATTTAAATCATGAAAAGTTGAGATTTGGTGTGAATCGTCAAAACTTTCATCTATCAGTCTATAGCAACGTATAATTTGTTATATTTTTTGAGGTATCGCTCAAATGAGTGTTTTAAAGTTATAACTGCTTTATTGTTATGGGTGAATCGGCGTTTGGGTGACATAAACTACGTCATAAAATGCGGCGTTTTGATTGACACAGAGGCAGACCTACGCGCAATGTCTAAAACATACTCTATCTCTTTACTGTACCTTTTGTTACACGGTATCGTGTTTTTATAAATTTAGTATATCTGGTAGGCGTCTTTTATCATGTAGAACTGTTTTTTCGTTAGCGCGCCACAAAACACGAAAATTCCATTGTACACGTTGGAGAATTGGGTTAAAGATCCTGCTTACTTTGTTCCCGATAATATTGTATTTCATACAGGGTAAAATAGGCTACCATTATTACCTTCCTCTCTGAGAAAACCGCATGCGTTGATGATCTATTTTCTTCTAACAGGTATAATTTTTTCATCAGAATAGACCAAAACAACCAGTTGAACCGGAGTTCCTTGAGTTGCTAAAAAGTCGAAAATTAGTAACTATTTTTTTAATCAAGCCTCAACTTCAAACTCCTCATCATGCCGCGGACTTGCTACTTTTTATTTTAGGCCAACTACCCTCTCCTATTTTGAAATTTGATATGATGGCTGCTCTTGACGAAGTTCTCTTAGGTTTATTGTGTATTTTTACAAGAATACGAGGATTCCAGCATCGGTCATGATGGCCTTGATACCTTACGTGAATTTTTTGGGGAGCATTATTACGGCAAAGAACTATTGAGGAAGTTGATTACGTTCTTCAAATCGTATGCTACCTCAGGCTGCTCTAAAGGAGGATACTTAACTTTAGCTCAACAGGTTTCAAAGTACATCGCCGAGACTTTCGTTGATTGTGGGTGGATTGTCAACTGTCCCACCTTTTCAAGAGACATGATGGTTCTGAAGCTTATGCAGTTGACTGAACATGACTTGAACTACATTTTTGAGCCTGCTCCTCACCATGATTCCAAGAAAAAATAAAGCATAAAACTGTAATGACTGGTTTTATTTTCAACCGTTTATTCATTGAAATTTGCAATCTCTTTGCTAAACTTCTGACTTTTTCAGATCATTATTTAAGAAATTTTGATATTTTTTCTGTCAACATTTGGGTTGTTTTGAAACCTATTGGATGAAATAAAAGTTATTCAAAACTTCTTTCCTGCCTTAATAGTGATTGGTTTTGACGCTTTTCAAATGTTTAAAAAAACAACTGATGTGTGCCTATATATCTTCTCATCGAAAAATTGGTAAGTGCGATAGCTTTTATATTTATATTCAAAGTTTTCTGAGATTAATTGCGCACTGCGACACCCAAACACATGATTACGTCGGAACAATTTTATCATTAAGTCTATTTTATACAGAACGCGAGTTTCGCCGAGACCGATATGGTGTTCTCTTTGATTTATCTATTTCCACAAGATGTGCATATGGATTGGATTTGTCTTGTCTTGTGGAGGATACATGGTCTCATTAAAATGGTGGGGTTTGTGCTATTTTAATAAATTAACATTATTCATTATTGCGGAGTTGTCTATGAAAGTCGTTGAATTTTATTACGACTAACTCAAAATGTAATAATAATATAACAAAAACTTTCGTGGTTTGTTGATGCTAAAATAAATTAAATAGTGGCATGTCATATGATGGATGTGTTAATTCTAGGAGTCATTCAGTACCACAATGATAATATTTAGTAAGTACATGTTTAAAAACCACTCTTTAGCGTGAAAAAAGTTATTTATAGAAATCGCTTATAATCCACTTACCCTTAGTTATGATGCTTTTGAGGCAATTTATGGAGGTTAGCTTTCAAGGTTGAAGAAGCAAACATTGGCCAAAATCTACATTCGACCCACAAAATGCGCATATAATCCTTTGGTTTAACATTTGATAAATCGAAACGTTGCCATTATCGATAGAACTTCATGCGTATACGAACACAGAAAATACCGTTAGTTGAAATATATACAATATTAAGCGAAATATGAATCGTTGCACATGCGTTTAGTGTATGGTTACAATTTGGCGGCTTGATAGCCCTCTGGGAATTATTATCCATGTTTTTTGTTTTTCTTGACCTAGGTGAGATATTTTAATAAGGAATTTATAAATAGCAAGCGATGAAGTTTATGTCGCTATTCTTCAATGAACCTTACTTTAAGACTTATTTCTAACCTATTTTTATTTTACTTTTTTGTAAAATGAGTGGTTATTCGGACTTGCGCGAGATACACCGAAGATGAGCTTCGCTTAATTATAAAAACAAAATTCTACCTCTCTGTGAAATAATATTTTCTCATAAAATCATTGCGTAAGTGTAAAAAATTTTCCTCTTTCCCATACATAACCTGTGAAGTTCAAGTTATTTTATACTTTTCGTTAAAATTAACGGAATTTCTGAAACTAATTTTTAACGAATCTAAAATAGTAGAATGAGCTTTACTCTTTCTTATCGAAATTATAACTAAATGGGCACTCAAATGTAATCCACGTATTTATCATCAACACACTGTGCTCAAGTAAAATAATACATAGCCTTTACAACGAAAAAGCTATTTACAGAAAACTAAACTCGATTGAATTACTGATTTTATCTTAACACAAAAATTAAATTAAATCGGACTTCCGACATGTACCTTTGATCTAAATTAATACAACCAAAGGAAAGTAGGTAACCAAAATGAGGAATGTAGGCCTATTCTGGCACCTATATCAAAATTCTAGAATAAGTACAACACGTGATGCTTTCTTAAGGCTCTTTAATTTCAAACAACTCACATCTCTTGTAAAACGGTGAAATTACCAATTGATGTTGAAGATTTACTTCGAAGTTTGTCGTAACCTGATACTATTCTTGGGTAAAGCACCGATTATTGATCTGTACTCGTTTTATTTTGGTCTGGCTGAACTATTTAACACGAAAATCGAAATTTATTAAACCCTTGAAGTTCTGTAGAAAAATTCACGATCGATTATTAAATTATCAGTCTGAGCTGATGAATGTCTGATTAAATTAAAATTTGTTTTGCCTCAGGTTAATTTATGCCGAACCAAATTAGAATGTGTATTATAAAGCGTAAACCCGCCGCCTACGCCACACTTATCAATATTTTTAAGAGAAAATGAAGTCCCCTAACCAATTGAATAAGGAAATACAATTCCTCCAATTTATCCTCGACGGGTGTGTATTTGAAAATTAGTAAAAAGCAAACTTCAATTGTACATCAAAGAAATCTCATAAATAGAAATCCACACAAAAGTCGTCAAATATTTTTTTCAAATTATCCAAACTAAATTCATTCTGCCTTGAAAATCTTAAAAATATAAATTTAAAGAAATATTAAACCACATAAAACCTGAATTCGTTTTTTAACATGTGGTTATAAAACGTGTTCAACTTTTAAAATTGGGACTCATGTATGAATCATTATACTCTCAATCAAATTACTCGTTCTAGAGTATCAAAAGTAATACAGGAAATGAATGACAATATGTCGATATCAAAGAACTAAAATTTTCAGTTATAACTCAGAAGGATATGCAAATTCGAGGGGCCGAGTGGTATAATTGGTAATCATTGATGAGCGTAGATGGAACTCACGCTACCAAAAAAGGTCGTAAGTTCCGAACAGAATTCCATTTTGAGTCATCTGATTAAAATAGTCATTAAAACACGATTCGAAGTTCATTCCAACTTCGTATGAAAGTAATATCTTCGAAAACTATTCAAAGCTTATGTATTATTCAAAATGTAATTGAGAGATATATATATCAATACAGGAACCTGGGAACAACGCGGCGGCGGCGTTGATTAATATATTATTTTTTATCATTCTACATTTACAGAAGTAATACAATTTATTTTTAAAAAATAAATTTTAAGGCATTCTTATACATAATTATTGTTAAAAAATAATTATTAAAAAAAGATTAATTTTGAAGCCAAAAGGAAATAATTTATTACATATAATATGAAAGCTGTCTTGAGTTATCCTTTTTAACTCCACCTGGAATCAATATCAAAATAAGACATGAAGTATAACTCCCGTTCTTGAATTCAAATCTTTCTGAATGAAGGTTTTGAAATTCGTCCAGGAATTTTGTTCTATATACCTATTTTAAATATAATATAATTGAATATGATACGGTCACCAAATAATTTTGTGCTTAAAGGCCACAAATCCTGATAATACGTATCTGGTCAGTTAAAAACTTAAAAACATTCAAATTTTGGGTCGTTTAGATTGCCTGTACAAAACCTTCATTTCATGGATGTGATTCTCGTTACTTTTAATTTTCATAATTAAAAAAATTATAATCACAGCTCATAAGTTGATAAAGCTCAAAAATAGGAAACAGTTTAAAAATATCCATAACACAACCAAATACTATCAGTTGAAGGAGCTTCGATACTCAATGCAACATATGAAGGTGTATTTTCATAGGTATTAACTTATTGGGTTTCCATAATACAATAATTTTTACAAGAGAAAAGATAAGTAAAAAATCATTCAAACAGAGATATATTTTAATCTTGCTTGAAGCACGCATGGCATTTAGGTGGTTTGCGTTTTTACCGCTTCTGGAAATTCAAGTTAAATTCTTCCTGAAAGATTTATAGCATTTTACAACATGAATTTATACCGATATTTTTTCGTTGATCTGAAATAGTGGCATCGATTTCAACATCCAACTGAATGAGAATGCGTGCGTTCTCTGGTCCGATGCTTTATTTATTTTGTTCTTTGCCTTGTGGCGATTTAATCGGAGTCGATATATCAATATAAACGTGTGTTAATGGAATGTTAGAGGAACTAAAGCCTTAAAATATCTCACCATTTTTTCACGCACAAGGGCGTCTTATCTACTGTTTGACTTTAGAGTTAAGCTAATTATCTGTAGTTTTCCACATGAGCTTTTAAGCGTTGAACCTGATAAAAAGCTTGAATATATCAAATTATGTAAAGTAAGCTTTAATAATAACTCCATGTTATAAACGTTTTAAATTATAAGATTAACTGTGGTAAATTTATAAATTGAGCAGGAGAACACGTTATTTTAAAAGGGAATCAACGAGAGGTAACAGATATGTCAGAAGCATCATCATCTTAAAACCGGAAAATCTAATTTTATTTCGTCTACTCACTTAGATACAATCTTTAAATTCAATTGATTGATTATTTTTAATATCCAATTTATGTTCAAATTTATTCCCTCATTTTAGATGAACACAAGCACGAGAGTAATTCATATAATTCTGTAAACCTTGTCACTTCTGAAGCTAACAATTTATTAAAATTCTCATTAAAATCATTCTATACTATGTACAAACATTCTCATCAACCTTTTAAAGTTATTTGAAAAAGTTTTCGAAAATATCTTCCATGACGTCACACAAGAAATGTGACAGTTGTCGCGCCTGATTGCGAAATTATCTTATTCTATGTGATTTAGAATTAAATACAGATATTTGGAATACTTACCGTCAGATAAAATACGGCTTGTATTATAAAAATATATGAGTTCCGGAGCAATAATCTCGCTTTTTATCATGCCCACAGTCGAGATCATCATGAATTAAATACTCAGATGTTACCAGATAACTTATGAACGGTTTATATTAAAATATGTTACATTATACACCAGTCCCTATCCTTTGAAATATCAACTTGTTTAAAATTGTTACAAGATGAAAACTTCGGATATTCAACGCATGAATTGCGCATTATCGAATAGAGGTGAAACTGTAAAGGACAAAATATACGCATACCTTCAAGATCCCCTAAAAATATGTCAAAATTCTCAACTAATCTGATGATCAGGAAATCAGAATATAAATATACGATCGCTAGTTCGATCAAGACAGTTGAGAGACGTAATATTCCGAATCATAGCGAATTTTTAAATCACACAGAATCGTTAATGGAGACAGACTCGACTTTAAAATATGATTAAAAATTTATGTAATCACTGTTTCAAATGTTTTTTTAAATACATCTGAAAATATCAAAAACGTTGTTACATTATCTTATTGAGAGATAATGAGGATCTATGGTTTTCATCATCTTGATCAACGAACAATATTTTTTTTCGTTTTTTTAGCTTTAATATATTCACATCATCTTTAGAAATAATGAATTAAAATAGCAGATTTTTGTTCAACAATCGCGTTAAGGGTTTTTTATTCACCAAATTGATATCATTCTTTGACAGTGTCAGGTTTTGTGAAATATATATTGGATTCTTCGATCCAAAAATGGCTGGAAAACCTTCAAATTAGAATCGTGTCATATTTTTATTAAAACCCGTGTATTCAGAGTTAATTTATGATTATTCATGTTTTCATATCACTCTGTGCTTATAATAAACGAACGTTTCTGAAATTTGTGATACTTAGAAAAACTGATTTCTTTGTAAATTTCGTGTAAATCAAAACCTAACAATCATATAGCTGCTTATAATTATTTTCAAATAACCTAAAATGCAACCTTTACACGAGTTAAAAATTAAGCGGTAATTGGACATTATAAAAGATTGACCTACGAATTCAACTGTCATATTGGCTTGAAAACAAAATTTATGTCCGAGTTTAGGATGTAAAAAATATAGATATTTATAGATAAGCCATTTATTAAATATAATCTCGGGGAAATAGCCTAAATCAGTGCGGCGGTATTCGAATATCGTTTACATCTCTTTTAAACCTTAAGGATATGCCAAAAAAGATTCGCCGTACTTTTATTTTTCTTCGATTTGAAAAATGATTACAATCTTAGAAAATGAATTTATACATTTTAAATTGATAATATACGTAACCTTGACATTTTTAATTACTATACGATAAGTTACGACTACTATATCTTTTAAGTTTTTTTAGTCTGTGCAGTAGATGCATCTACACAAAAATTTATAATTTCCTCGAAATAATATTTTTAAACAGATGACACATAGGAATTTTTAAACGGATAAAATATTTAAATTCAAATTTCTTCAAAATAAAAAATACTTTCTATGAAGTTGTTTATTGTGAAATAAATTACCTAGACTTTATCATCGCAGAAAATGTGTTTTATCTTTACGCTTTATAAATATTTATTTTTTCTCAACAATGTAATTTAATGTATACTATATGCCATCAATAGACTAAATTATTTTCTTATGGTTAATATCTTTAAATCTTTGATAATTTATTCTATCTCAAAAAGGGATGAGCTTTTTTATTTTTCAAAATTATAAATAATAAAATAACATAAATTCAAATGAATAACTACATTCCGTCGATGAGATAGATTGATTCTATCGATTCCAAAAAATCTTATCATTCATTTAATCTTACGAGTTGAAAATAAAATAATTTAACAATTAACTTAATAAATAATTATTTTAATGATATATAGGGTCATAAAATTTTGACATGCGCTGAAAATATGTTGGTATATTTTTTGCCTTATTTAAAATTTATTTTGGTAGAAATTTTCAAATTTAATCCTTTAAGCATTAAAAATAAGCCTCTATAACTTAAGTTATTAGTTTACTCTGTTGAAAAATGGAGACTTGCGATTTCTATGTTTTATAAAATAAGATAATATTCTTCTCTACCGCAATCAATTTATCAATCTCTTCAGTTCATACAGAACAAAATTATTTAAAAATGGAGAAAATTAAAACTATTCGAAAAAATGAAGACTAAGAAAAGAATAAATTCGGAGAGTTATCAGATTAAAATTTGTTTTAAATATTCATAAAATTGTCGGAAACTCATTCATATCATTTGAACAAAATGGTTAGAGTTTCAAAAAATTCAACAATCTGAATGATTAATTTTAGCATAAATCTCAGTTTTAAAATAATTTTGATTTTCATCAATGCCCCGTGTTTTATTTATCTATTATTGAGCATAATATAAGCTCGCCTAATAAGGCCACAGAATCTATGAACACCGATGCTTCTCTCAAGTATTTTGCTTGAATACTCTGAAAAACAAATCCTCGAAACACTTTTATATGCTAAACAGTTAAAAATCCCCTTTAAGCAGAAATAAATTTTTAATCAATTGGTTTTGAAAATTTTATTTATTCGACTGAACGCAATGTAAAAAAGACAATATATTACGTTCGATAATATAAATTAATGCTCAGATAAAATTTTATGTTCATCTTTTCATAAAACATCAGAAATATTGCAAGCGCTAATAGTTTAATTTCATCCATTAACACAAATAGTAAAGGTTGATTATGGGGCGCATCGTAAATGTAGTTTAGAGAATTGAGTAAGGTCTCACACAGGTGTCATAACCTTTAATACTCTTGAGAGAAATACTGTATAAAAAACATAAGATTTCAAGATTAACTATCTTCTTAAGAAGATTTTTATAACTTGCATTATCAGACAAGTATCAAGCCAATACAGCCATTATTTAATTATATCAAAGATCCTAACACAGCTCGACTGTTTTAGAATAATGCCTACACCCTCTGGTTTAATTAAACTTAAAAATGATACCTATCAAAGTAAAATAGTTAAAAGGTAAACGAAAAAGCTTAGTCATACAGGGTTCCTTCATTTGTCATCTCTAAATACTATGAAGGTACTGACACTCTGTTTAACAATAATACTAAACCAACTTGTTTAATTCTTAATATGTCCCATGTGGGTGGAGGTCCCGCGTTTGAATGTTCCACGATAAATACCAGAATAATTTTACTCACTTTGATCTGTAAATAATTTTAATTTTAGATTTTATTTTGAATAAACAATTCTTACGTTCACTTAAGATATTGGGGAATATACCTCAATACGCAGATTCAAAAAAAGTGACCTTTGTAATGTGATTACATCAAACAAAGCTATCACAGGAATCTGTTTTCAAAAGTCGACAGTAACTGATATACCACATAAAATTAAACTTATTTTGTTATAAGTCAATTTAGAATTGTGTAAAAGTTTTAGACCAACATCAAATTAACATGATTTAAACTAATTTAGCAACAGTCGGAATTTTCCAAATAACATGTTTGAAATTGAGGAACGAAAAATTAGTATGCTACTAAAATTCCAATGTTATGTATCATTCATGAAAATTTTAATGATATCATCTTACGTTTCATGATCTTAGCATTTTTTCAACTGACAAAGAAAAGTTGAATGTTTAATTTAAAAGGTCAGTGAAAATTGACAGATGCGCATCTTAAAATATATACCATTAAGTCTGATCACCCATTAATTAAATTATCTTTTGTGGCTGGTATTTTTAATTTAAAAGTAAAATAATAAAAGTTTTACTCTTGTTATATTTTCACAAATATGGATTATATTACTAATTTGTGCTACTTTTATCCATCGAAATGTGTATGTTTGATCGTGATCGAAGTATGAAAAAAGTAAATTTCAATAATTACCAGCAATTTTAAAATTAATCTTTGTGATCGTACATTGTGAATAATTTTATCATTACCATGTATAAATCCTCTTTTAATTTTCACTCGTCAAAAGCAAAAAATATATAATAATAATAATAATTTCCCTACAAAAGTGAAAAATAAGTATTTATTCATCTAAATGACAATTTTATTTATGGGTATCGTGGAAGACGACAGCTTTCATTCAATATAGCTGTACATTAACGCTAAATCCACTAAATCCCACTCTAATCGCAAAAATTATTTAATTTCAAAACACACCTTTTGAAAATAAAAATCCAAGGAAAGGTTAACCAAGTTAAATAAATTTAGAATATATAATAAATTCTGGGTATACTTTGAATTTTGATCAAGGTTTACGAAAAAAAGTTGTGTTATTTTTTTATCCATTTTAGAAAGAACAAACGTTGTGGGAAACCATGATATTTACCTTTAATTTATGTTAACTGAATCTAAAAACAAAAACGTATCTCTAAAGTTGGCCCAGACGAGGCCAATCATACGCCATAACATAACAACTTATTTGTGTTCGTCCCTGAAACTAAATAACATTCATACTTTTTCTGAAATAACCCAGTTAATAATCTATGTGAATGTGAGTTGTCGCTGTTCAACCTTATTGAGAGAAATTAATCTTTACATTTAGTTTATAGACTTTTAGTTCAATTTCCTCCTCAAACTGACCTTTTCAACCATTCCAGTAATCTTTTACTCTTGACTTGATTCTAGTCGAGCTAAATCTGTGATTCATTTGTTTGGTACGAGTCTATAAGGAAGCCTGGAGGTTACATCTCTCATAAGAACATAGATTGTTGACACCATGGAAAATTTTGAAATACTTCAGGGAATTTTTAAAGAATTTCCTCGTCGTAATATTGTTTTTTAACTGAATGAGAATTATATTCTCCCCATAGTTGTTGAAAAGTTCACTTGCTTTTCTGATCCTTTTAAGACATCCAAAACTCCCATATTTATCAATCCAATACAATTGAACCCCTGGATTTTCAAAATCTACCATATTATAAGAATAAGAATGGAATTAAAATAAGGGAATCTGGGAATCCCATCTCGTCTGTGCTTCTTGATAAAGCGGAAGAATAAGAAGTGACCAGTTTTACGCCAAGAAACATAAAAAGATTTTCACAATACCCAACCGAAGAAAATGAAAGAACAGTGGAAAAGGCACAGGAAGGTCGTTCAGTGTCTGCTATAACTTTGATGTTTTGTATGAACTACCAAAGCGTGGTGGAGATAGGTGCTCTCAATTAAATATTTATGAAAAAGAGCGGTTACTGGCTCAAGTTGATCAATAATCTGCTGTTACCTAGGTAGAACTTTAAAATTGGGTTATGGATAATATTCGGTGTAAAATTATCCCTTTTTACAATTGACATATCGCAGAGTTAATTTCACTTTATTTCGAAAAGAATATTATGTTGTTGCCTGAGGTTAAGAATATGGACAAAACAAAGAGGTTCGCTTGGAATATTCTTTTGATTTATCTGGAAATGAAGACTTAAAACGATGATCATCAGTTAGTTTTTATCGACGACGCTGTGTCTAAAGCGGTTCGTAGACTCAGTAGAGGAAGATGTCAAAGAGGTAAATCAGCCTTTATAACTGTTCCCATTTCAAGAAGTTGAAATGTTTTATGCAGTGGCAGTGATGAACAGCTGCCGGGATGCAGAATCACAAAATTCATAGAGAGATCTGCTTACGGAGATGATTTCAAAGCAGCTCTTAGAAACCTTAAATCAGTTTTTTTCACAAACGGAATTCTTTCTCCCATTTTTACAGTGGAGAATACACGAATTCACCACAATAAAGGATGGTAGAAGACTCGGAAAAGCTCAATATACTTTAAATTATCTTCCTGCATATTTACCATTTTTTCAGTGTTGAAAAATACGGGTTTTAGTGGTGGATGAACTTAAGAGATACATTGGCAAGATCTTGTATTTAGAAAACTTTGAATAAAATATTCGAAAATTTTAAAATTCTTCAGATTATTATTACTGGCTATTTAATTAATGATCACCCACAAATGTGATTTTGGTAGCCTTTATACTCTGTTGTATATATGTTCATATAATGAAGGTTTTAGGATTTCAGAGTGTTACAACATTTGACTGTTTGAAAAACAGATAAAACTCATAAAAACATTTTAATGAGAAAAACGTTTCCGAAAAAATTGACAAAAAATAAATATCCTGAATTAGTGGAAGTTAAGTTTAAGAAGTGGAAAAGATTTCTCAAAAATTCCCAGTTGTCGTGAATATAAACCGAAGGTTAACACTTCCATGTATTCACACCACAAAGATTATTTTTGATTCAATGATTTAAATGTTAAAACGACACGTTTAGAGATATCTTTATAAATATTAAAATTTTACTTCACAGTTTATATGATAATTTATAACGTTATTTAAACATACTTTAGATGCGTGTAATTTGTTTTAAATTGTCCCACTTTAACAATTCGTATTAAAAATTGAAAAATTGTACATTTCTTTGATAATATTCACTGAAAAAAACTGATTATAATGATTATCATTTTCTACTCCCTCTAAATCACAGCTTATTCTCGAAGCCATTAATTTGAATAGTACGAGCCTAAATACTAACATATATTTTCGAAGGCATTATCACACAAAAATCTATTTTGATTAGATTACGAAAATATAGTCGGGATTGTAGATAAAATCCCTTCACTAATGCGCACGCTCAAATCTTTGAAATAAGTCGTTTGTACCGCTGTCAGTCATGTTTTTTTCATAATGAATTCTTAGTTTAGAGTTGGCTCACCGATGTTTCATATAAACTTATTTTATGATTTATCCACCCGTTTAATTCGTTTTAATTTTCTAAGTTTTCCATCCAAAACCCAAATGGCCGCTCTAATTTTTTAACCATTATAATTTACTCCGACCATAAATGTTTTTTGTATTGTTATATGTCAACAGGAAACCTAGAATAGACAAAATTTAGAGCGAAACACGAGATCCGTGATACTATTCAGTCGTAATATATTGTTAGTTTTAAACATTTCTTCGCAGTTGCAATAAATTGATGTAGATTAACTCTCTATTTTGACTTTCCTATCGTTAATTTATGAAAAATCAAAAAAGAAACAGATTCTGCGTACGAAACTCACCATGAAGTACATACTATTTATTATTCAAGAAAGTATTCAAAAATCCACAGAAAGAAATAACCTTTATCAATAAGAATATCACCATTTCAGTTTTTCATATTGATGACGTTTTTTAAATGCCAAGAGAAATCTCTTCAATGCTGAATGTTAATTGTGACAAGTATAAGTTTAATGTGTTGACGTTTGAGTCATTCATAATTGAATAAATACCTTGGGAAGTACACTAGCACTGAATGTTCAACCCATCATACAACTATTAACTATCTGCATGATTCAATTAAATATTTCATCCAGGATTGAATATTCTCATCCTTAAGGAGTTTAGTAAAAAAATCCTTGGATTTTGTTCTGGAGTGTAAGAACTACAATATGTTCGTACATCATCAATAAATTTCTCTTAAATAGAATAAATGAAAAAACTTAAATCCTCGTTACTTAGTTTGGTGGTATAAAATAATTGTTATTTTACTCCAATTTAACTATGCAGAAAAATTATGGTTTCTCGAGAGTGGCAAGTAGAGGGTGAAGTTTTTAGTGGGTGATAGTTCAATGATAGCTGACACCTCATACGTACACCAGAACAATGGTGTCGAACGGTTGAAACCTATTAAGTAGAGCCACCACAGAAATAACCATGAACGTAACGTTCCTTCGGCAGACACAGGGAAGGGTATGACTCATCGGTGCTGAAAGAGTTGATATAAAATTCTAAAAAGAATTTTCTCTAATACTGAGAAATTGAAAAAAACTAATATCACAACAATGCACATTTTGGCCTTATAATTGAACTAATTTTTGGGTCCTGACAAAAATTTTAATTTGATATTTCTTAATCAAGTTAAATCAATCTATGAGCGTGCGCTATTCATCGCTATTGCGCAGCAGTTTGTGAAATGAATTTTAAATTCATCCCCCAAAAAGAGAAAAAGCTTCTATTTTAACCACTAAAGTTTGTTAAGAACAAATTGGAGATACGAACAAGAGAATACTTCTTAAGTTCAAAGATAGAAAATCTAGCGATGTACTTTACATCGTTGCAGGAAATGTTCTTTGCTATTTGCGTTGTAAAATTTTTATCGAATACAGTTATTATATTTTTCTATCACCGAAATTTAACGTTGAATGATGAATATTCTGCACAGGAACAAATCTATTCTAAATCTTTTTGAGCAAAATAGTTTTTTTAGTTCTAAAGATGAATCATATTTTCTTTGTTTTGACGAGTTAAAAAATTATGATAAAATTAAACCATTACTTTTCACAAAAGAGAAAGTAAATAGATTTCGAATAATCCATAAGAATAGTTTTTTGTCTCGACTTACAAAAACTGAAAATTGTAGACATTCCCACAAAATATTGAGAATATACAACAATAATGTTATAACTATTCAGCAATTTTCAGTCTAATATTCAAAAAAACAAAGAGTTGTTTCATCAACATCTCAACCCAAACTGGCATTGATTTTTGATGAAAAAAATCAAAGATAGATTTTCAAGATGAAGGTAAGAAAGACAAAACGCGTCATAGTAAATAGAAAACACAAACGATAAGATGAGAAAAGCTTCGAAATTTGACGAAAATAATTATATATCTTTGACATAAAAATAACGAGTACTGCGCACAAACACATTGAAATGTACCTTTTCACGCAACTAATAGATGATAGAGTTAAGCCTTGAAAATAAACTGGCTCAAACATCAATAAAGTGAAGTATTTTAACACCGATTAACACTGACACGTTGGGGGTGAGATCCTTAGGTTTTGTATTTGAGATAAAAAACTTAATAAAATTCGTATGCGTGATAGTTTGATGACAAAACTAAATATTTTACTTTTGCTTACGTGCAAAAGATAAACATAAAATGTTAGGATAAACAAGAGTTTCAAAAATAAACTCTCACATAGAGGCTGAAAGTTTTTTTCGATTTCAATGTTAAGTTATAAATTAACCAATAAAGATAAGATTTCTCGTTTTTCCCACCTCAAGCGTGTGAACGCTGTTTATTTAATTCAACTTAATATTTCTTCTACATCAAGTAATTTTGAGGGCTGGGGTTCAATAATTTCCACAACATGAAGAAAATCCCACTCTGTAGTAGATACAAAAATACTCAACTCAGAGCATGCCCTTTTATTCACATGATACATGAAAAATTCATAAGGCTAAAAATACTTGAAAATTTAAATAAAATAATTATAAAATAACCGAAAATATTACATTGTCACTTAAAATTTAAACTCAGATTTGCCTTTTATTTTATAGAATAAATGAAATAATCTAAAATGGTTTCTTATAATTTTCCAATCGCACAAATTCGAAGGCCATATTAACAACTATGATTAAAATATTGAAATTTAAGAAAAGAGAAAGCTGATAAAGCACATCCTTCGAAACATATATATTGAATTATTGGCTTTAAATTTTTGTCAAAACTTTATTCTCTTCTTGGCTGACCTTCCATGTTGGAATATTTTTGATTATGGCGTTGAACTAAAGATTGCATCAGTTTGTTGATTTTCTAAAATAAATATTGGGAAAACATCTTTAATGGTGCTCTCAATCAAAATTGAAGAGGTGTATTTAAAGAAACCATTGGAGTGAATCATATATCTTTCATGGAAAAACTTAGTTCTTAATGTTTAGAAACCATTATACATTTTGTCAGTAAACTTATACCCTCTCAACACAGATGAAGTTAATATTTTATGGCGGTGGTAGTGTGATAGATTGAGGGTGGTTTTGATGAAAAGTTTTCTTTGAAAATTAACTTCACTTTTATGCAGAGTATATCTGTATTTAGGCCTTAACTAAAATTAATTAAAAAAAAACCAATAAGTCATAATCTGGGTGCCCCATGAAAGTAGAGGTGATGAAAATAGTAACAAGTGTACCATCTATTATTTTTCTAAAATCTCTCAAAAGTATTACCTGTCAAGAACGTCAATCGAATCATTTTCAGACAAACATTTTTGAGAGTCTTCATTAACCTTTTCGACTATATCTTCCCACTTTTCGCTGTATAAATTCAAAAAAATACTTAATAAATAAACCATATGACAAAATATCGTGCCTTCGCTGCATCTAAACAAAATTACGAAAAGATACGAAACTATTCTTTTACAGGATTGCAGAACATGCGTGATTTAGAGCAAGTTTTAAGATTTTATTCGGCTAAAATTCATTCTACGTTGCCCAAACTTCTCCCAATAATGAATACAATCTTAGTTTTAAATCAAAAATGTTATTCAATAAGGTAATTGGGACAGATGTATTAAAATTATTCACAGAGAAAAGTGAGAAAATTGATAAAATAAAAGTATGGCGTGAATCAAAAAGATGTGATCTTCATGTGTCGTTGCATTCATTCATATACTTTTGCTTGTGAACGGAAGAAAATTATGTGATCGCAAATTGACAGTTATTCACTCATTAAATCTTCACACGTTTTACTACCTTAACATTACTTAGCTCAAATTCAAAAACCGAGAAAATAATAAGGTTGAAAAACATAAAATAAAACGCCATGCTTTTAAATTTGTATCAATGGGAAGCCTGTCAAGATTTTGGCTAATGGTGGAAGTGGTTAACAGCCGAGGCATTTTTTCTTTATGTTTCAAAATTAAAATTTTAAAACTTCACAACCAATTAATTTTTTGACATTTCGGAAATTCTTGAAAAATACTTCTGATTATACATTTTATAATAAACCCTAAATGAAATTCAAAAGGTAAAACAAATGGTAATCTCACGATTAAAATAATTGTCCATATTTAATCTAAGAAAAGAGTAATTAACGAGAATGACCGAGCGAGCGTATTTATCTACATGTTTATGCGGGGGATAAGACTGGGGTTTTATTAAAAATGCGGCACACTTTATCAACCGAGATAATCTTGACAATTTTAAAAACAAATTAATTCAAAAAGTTACAATATCAATGAAATTCTTTTGTGGACAATGTGAACTAAAATTAAAATGTCTTCAACGATACTAGTCTTCCAAATTGTGTGGCTTCAATTCAGTGTTTTCTAAATATCTATGTACTGTTTTGAGTTTAACTGCTATCTCACTTTTATGCTTAAAACGTTAATTATTAGATGTACAACCGTATTTTTACAAATGAAAGAGAAAAAATTGGATTTTTTAACCACCAACTGAAAAAAATTCAATCGACAGGCTTTGTTTTAAAACCAACTCTTGGCTGTTCCCTCGAACATTAATTTCAGCTGCCAGAATTTACTAAAATGAAGATAACGCTCACTTAGACCGATTTACGAAAGCATGCACACAGCATATTAAACAAAGTAGCACCGAGAATCGCCATTTTAATCCTTTTGAGAGAAAAAATTATAGAGGTTAAAGATAAACTTTGACGTAACTAAAAATAAATTGATTTTTAAAATAAAATTTAAAAATATGCCATTAATTTGTATTAAGCATGCTTTAGTTCAATTGGTTTAGTTTGTATAGAAACGTGAGAAATTTGAAACAAACATTCTCAGTGATTATGGAACTGGTTGATGCTTGAATTACTTTCCGATAGACATCATTTTATAATAAGGATTTCAGGATTTAGAGTGAAATCAAATAAAAAAATTTCATTTTCGAGTTAAAATTGGAAGCTAAAAGCATGATAACAATATTACCTTGGTTAGAACTAAAAATCGTTCCAACATTCTGGAAACATGAAAATCATTCACAGTAATTCAGCTTATGATGGCTGAGAAACAAAAAAGTAAGGCAAGTAATACTTGAAAAAACTGTATAACAATCAGATAAAATGAAATCATATTCAGAGTTATTCCATCAAAGAATGTTTGAATATCAAAAATTAATATCCTTGATGATTTAAAAAGAAACGATAAAAAACTGTCCAATGATAATGATATACTTCTCAAAACTCATTTTAAAACTTAATTCACAATTAAAATAGTTATAGACTGAAAAAGTAAATTTTTGAAATAATAACGATCATGGATTATTAACAAAAATCCTGAAAACTGCGCATCGCTCCATATTTTAAGATTTTCATTAAACCCTCGGAACTTTTGCTTTTAAAATGCAGTCACGTCATTTCTAACAGGAAAAATTATTTTCATAAAATTATCGAATTATGGGTGTTTCCGACAAAGAAATTATATGTTAGACCAGCAAGAAAGCTTATAATGTTTACACATCTTTTTCAATGTTGTTTTCATAGTGAGAGTTAAGAAGAAACAGATTTTCCGCATACCTGACTGTAGAGCACAAATATTTTGAAAATTCTAACAGATTTTCCATTAAAAAATCTAAACGCTGAAATTAAAACGCGTAATCATAAATTTATGCGCCCGCCATTTTGAAAAATGTGGTATATGCAATGAAAACGTTTTTTGTAAACAAGGCCTCAGTTTTTTGAACTGGAAAAATGAAAAATTCTGCGACATATAAGAATTCGTCTCTAAAACGTACAAGCATCGTCGGAGTAAAAAATTAAACTATACCTCTTGTTATAGGATCAGTTAATATTTCTCCTAAACCTGAAAATATAACTAATTTTACACAAAATACAGATTGAAGTACTTTACATACCTTTTCATTTTTGAGACGTTAAAAGTAACGAAAATATACCAACTCTTAAAGTTCCACTTATGAGGCTTTTATGTCGGAGGAATTCACAACATTATCTTTGAAGATATTAAACTTAAGAGGGTCATTAACAGAGTTTAATATTTTTGAAATTTCTAAAGGCCTGAATTTCAAGAGCATTAAGCAATAAATTCCTTATGGTTTCGTTGACTACCATAATTTTCAATTTTAAATCATAATTATGGTGAAGCTAATAACTTATTCTCGAACAAGATTGAAATCAAAACTAAAGTTTTTGTGATATCCGAGAGTTTCAATTTCAAAGAGAATGCAATTACTTCAGAAAATATCAGTTTAAGAACATAATATTTTAATTTCACGAACGATTAAATCCTTGGAAGCATCTCTCAAATATCCAGTTGCCATATAATATATTTTTTACATCCTCACAATTTTAACTCGCACATCTTATTTCTTTATTTTTTTTAACATACTCCGAACTGTTTATGATCAAATGAATTTAAAAAAACTTCTTTTATGTTTTTGGTTGTAATACAGTCGCAGTTGTTTCGAAGCGCACTCACAATCTTTGCAGAACTACACGAAAGTCTTTGCCTAGTTCTATTTAAAAAAATGTTGTTTTAATTTGATTTTCTTTTTGTTTATAGGTTGTGTATTTGGAGATTAACTTTCATGTTAGTAGGGTATTTAGAGAGGCAACATTGACACGTGCCTTTAACACCTAGACCCCCATTACTCTACTCATTACGCCATTCAATATTATTTGAGATCTTCCCTTTTCGTGTCGTGACTAGGATTTTCCCTGGCCTATTTGAAAACATAACTCATCATGTAGAATAAATGTAAGTGATCTATGAATTGATGATAAAAAAGATACGCCACGACTGTGGTGAAAATGAATGAAATCATTCAAAATAAGAAACCGGAGAAGATAAGAAAACATCAAATGTGATCATAGAAATGTATCATGCTGCTAGTATAGCAATTAAACTTTGTCATATTCAAATTTTACAACGTTAAAATAAATCAGTACTGATGTAATCCTTGAGAATTGTCTGGAGTATAAGACATTGAAACATGAACAGCTCAATGAATTTAAGATACGTTGCAAGAAAATTTTCCAATCAGTTTCGTTTTCAAAAATATTAGCCATTATCATTTATTAAAACCTCAAATATAAAAAAGATTATAGATTTAATACTTATAAATTAACATCAAGGCTGAAGGTTTTTTAAGACTTAAATCAACAGTTAAATATTAAAATCACAATTTTTTGCTGCCAATGAGACAGAGAGCGGGCCGGTGAGAGGGTGAGGGTTTTAGACGGTTTGAGCCAGCATAATCCGACACCTAGTGTTTAGACTATGATTAGGGTGGCGAAAGGGAGTAAAGCGCCATACGGCAGCACGCAACAAGCAGAGTTTTGCTGAAGGACGTAGAATAGACGAAAACATCCTCGGAATGATGCTCTTGTAGGTTTCCCTCATCCTCTCTTTACAAAACATATATAGATAGAAAGACAAAAATTTTATCAAGAGTCAGAAGAAATCATGAAAGAACTCGATTATCTGACAAAATAAAGTTTAAACATGGACAAACCTGGAACGTATTGTGAACGCACCAGATCGGTTATATATCTCACAAGAATAAAAATATGTTTGGTTATAATCTGTCTCAAGATAGACTTACACATGCGTGGTGTACAACTCCTGGGGATCGCAAAATCAAACGGCATTGATAACTTCAGAGATTGTTGATATATGGTTTGGTCATCATTTCAAAGCGTATAAGAATAGTGCTGAGGAAATAACGGACCGTTTTTGAGTTTAATGTGAGTTGATATTGAACCTGGTCATTCAACCTGTGATTATCTTAAAACGTAAAATAAACTCCATTCATTTAAATAAAACTTCCAATATGCAGTTAATCTATTATCTTCTCATTAACACGTTAAAAATATTGTCTTCGAAAGACGTTGAAGCAGGCAATTTGAGATACCAATGGGTTGAAAGGCCAATTGTTAACAGAATATTGAAAGATTACAGATAAACCAAGTCGTTTTGAATGCTTAACAAACTGGAATAAAATGTAAACCATCACAACAAATAATGCTTAGAGTTAACTCGCTTCAAAATTGAAGCAGAATAGTATGCACATTGAAGATGAAGGTAATATTTTTGGCAAAATGGGAAAACTCCCCAATACCTGAGCTGCAGTCTAGAATAAGAAAATTTATATAATTAAAAAAAGATAGAACACAAAAAAGAACAACAAAGTTTTGGTCGGATTCGAAAAGCTAAGAAAATATGAATCAATCTCAGAAAAGCAAAATACGATCAAGAGAACCGATATTCATCAGAGAAAATGCCTGAATATCAATTAGATAAAAAATGATCAAAGTGCATCAAGACTCAAGACCCTGATCTTGAACTCTTCGTGAGAATTTAGAAAGCAGTCACCTATGTAAGGCCATGCAATACTATCATCTACTCATCATATAAAAGGTATCGTTGAAAACAAAATTGTCTTAATTCTTTTTGTTTTTTGAACATTAATCTAAAACCAGATATGGGGATGAGAGAATCTGAATGGATAATTCTTAAAATATATTTCAGAAGTAAAAAATTAAATAGTACCATATCCCTTTAAACCCACAAATAATGTTGCAAGGTTTTAAATTAACTTCTTTTGTCACGATTCTCTTGTCTCATGTCAAAATCTTAGAAATTATGAACTCGCTTCTGCGAAGATTTTCTGCTACTTTCAAAATAAAGAGCTTTATTATTTTAATTTTTAGATGAACTTAAAATTATTTTATTTCGTTGAATCTATTCAATTAAAAACGAGCATAATCGGTACTAATGTTTTCGTGCAAATAATTTTTGTATTTTCATTGATTTAATTCACGGCCAAGTAAATTAAAGTAAAACAAATATTCCCAGTTAAACTTTAATTATAATTCTAAAAATTTATGAATTTTTCAATGAGAAGGAATTTAAATATTTTCATTTAACGAATTAAATTCTGATAAATAAATAATCTTCAACAAAAAATATTTAAAAAAATGGTCGAAGAAATAACTGAACAAAAATGGTCAGATGAATTCTCTAAATATACAGAAAAGACAGTGCTTTTCTTTTACGCTGATTGGGATGTTAACTGCAAAAAAATCGGCGCCACGCTACTAACTCTGTCTCAGTCAACACCGAAAGTTCGTTTTTGCAAAATAAATGTGGATAACTGTCAATATTTACCTGATCAGTTGAACGTAGATGGTTTACCAACAATTTTAATTTTCGAAAACAAAATTGAAACTTCGCGAATTGTTGGAAATAAGCCGAATGAGCTGACGACCAGCCTGGGATCTAGTTAAAGATTAATTTTCGTTCAAAAAAATCAAAAAATGGATCAATATTTAAGTTAGAGTTAGTATAAAATTTATATTACGATGACAAGACTTTTATTTTCTATAAAAAGCATGAAAATGAAATAAATAGATTTTATCCCACGAGTACAAAGATAGGAGTCTAATATATTAGAATGACGGGAACTTTCAGAGAAGTGTTTTCAGCATTCATATTTTTTTAGATTTTATCGTTTAAAAATTACTTTGGTATGAAGAAAACAGGTATGTTAGGTATAACCTAAAAAAATTAAACAGTCAAAAGTCTTGATAAAAATAGGAAAAATAAAAAAATTCCTTTATCAAAGAACTATGAAAACTCAATTAACAGTTCATTGATATTGATGCATTATAACGTGACGCAAACCTTGAACAACTGTTTTCAATTAAATAGCATATATTTATACTCTCTTGTTTAAAAATGAAAGAGACACTTATCAATTTGATTTTTTATCCCTTGAGAAAAATATGTTACGAAACAAAATTCGTAATTCGATGAAAATAAATTTCTACCTGTCTTCTTTTCTTCAACTTGAGAAGAATATTGCGAATTTAAGAGAAAAATTATTTTGATCGACGTAGTTCTTCCAACAACCCCCTTATAATGTTAAAAAAAACACTCATTTGGATATCTTCATGGCAGTAAGACATATATTGCTTACAGCAAAGATTTTTTTAAGTATCCTCAAAAGCAAAACTTTTGGATTGAAAATATAAACAATTTTGAATTTCAGTTGGTAATTCGATCACAAAAATGTATCATCCATTTCTGATAATGTTGCTCCAAAAGTTATACTCTCAAAAATTAATTATATTATTGTGTAGAAAGAACAGAGTTCTGATCATTGGTTCAATTCAAATGCGAACGTTTAATTTACATATGTTAATCTCTGTGAGCATTGATAAATTCTGAGATCCATTCATAAAATAGAATTGTGGAATTTTGCTTTGAATTATCAATTCCACAATTATTAGAAAATGGCTCAATTCGAAAACAGCAATGCTGATAAAAACAATAAATTATTTGTCTGTTTATACATCGTTTTTATCTAATTCGTGGGTATTGTATCCTTTAAAAGAGACAATGGCTTGAAAATAAGGCAACCATTGTTGGAAAAGAACATAGTGAGATTTTTATCGAATAGAAACCATACATACAACTACATTTTAGCCATAAGACATGTCGGCTTGTCAGAAACACAGCGTTCAAGGACATTATATTGTAAGAGGATGTATACATATGTATTATCTATTGAAAATTATTCATCCTGATCGATTAATAAAGAACACCAAAAATCTTTATACAATAATTAATCTTAAGAAAGGATGTATTGATACGTTGGCCATCATAAATTTAAAAAAATACTCAGCATGATCATAAATCAACTAACAAGAACATTATTTCAGAGGTAAATAAAAAATCCTGTTCTATGTTTGCTATTAATAATAATAATATGTAGAAAGTGAAATTTTCTCACAAATATATTTTATAGTTCAAGAATATTTTAAGATTTTTTCATGTGAAAGGTATATACAAGAATATTGTTTTGAACTCAACAATTTTTGACTTCACAAACAGTAAACCTCACATATTCTACTAAACCATGTATCAGTAAATTTTTGGTTAAATATTTTTGATCAATGAAAGGAATACGAGGCCAAAAGTAGATTTATATAATTGGGCATACATATCCAACAAGTTTAATTTTAGGTTTTTAAATATATTTCATATTTTTAAAAAATGAATTTAAAATAAAATATTTTCACATAACTGTTAAAACTGCTTTTTTAACGCGACGCAGAAAATTCACGAGGATAAAGTGAATAAGAGGGGTATTTTCTTGAAAATGGGTCTTAAATATTTGTTTTTAAATGCTAATTCTAGAATAAATAAATTGAGTTTTTTCTATCATATGTTCAAAATGAAGGCATTTCTCACACTTCATGCTTTAAGAATTCGAAGCTAACAATTGTATAAAAGATACTAATCAGATTAAAAGATTTTGAATTTCTTATTATCGTCGAAATTTCTGTCAAACTCAGAAAAGTAAAAATATAATTGATTTTTATTATTCGCTTGAACACATGAAGTCTAACCTTTCTGAACGATGTAAAACGCGTTTTCTTTGTATGACATACATACTTGTTGGTAAATTCATGTTAATGAAGTAATTTCACCAATAAACTTAAAAATATATATTTAAAGTTTTAAAAATGTGACTCAATAACATATTTATATTTGTCCATAATATATCATAGAGAAATAAATACAATTTGTTTAAAATGTTGATGATAATATTCGAAGTTTGCTGAAACATAATTTGTCCGAACAATTACAAACAATACCAAAACAGGAAAAATAATCTAAAATAAAGTTACTAGTATCTCAAATTTTGGGTAGTAATTGCCGAAAATTACATTTAAATTATCAGTCGTGTAATTTTTGGAGTTTTTCTGTTGAAGTAGTTTAAACAAAACATTTTTTAAACAAAGGTTTAGTCTTCACCTACATTGTTCGCAGTCGAAATTTTTTTTATTTTATAATTTGAACAAATTTATAATACAATTTTTTAACCTTGCGAGTTCAAATAATTTGAAAGGTTTGAAGCATAGTGACCATGAAGTTAAATGTATTTGTTTCAAAGCATGTTTTAAAAATTCAAGAATATGAGAAAAAGTATCTTACGAAAGTTTTAGGAAAATAAAATTTTAACAATAATCCGTCGATTGAACATATAATTTTTTTATATTTATTTTATATTTTCAAATTAATATTAGATATAAATCAGAATAAAAGTGCAAAAGTTTCTTCATAACTCCTAAAAATATAATAAGATTATATAACTTCATAAACAAATGATAATATGAATTTTGTCGGAAAGTTAAGCTAATTTATAATAATTTCCATAATTATAAAAATATTTCCATTTTGACACCATTTTAATAATTGAAGGATAAAAGTTAATAAAACGATTAATTCCACATTCGTATTAACAGATAAAATGAGATCACCGTAAATTAAAAAATAGAAAATTTATAAACCTGAAACACATTAAGAAGTTTAAAATATTTTTGAACGAATGTAAAACATTTGGAGAAATTTTAAATTTTATTTAAAATGAGAGGTCTTTTTCATATCATGTTCTCACTTTATTTCTCCTATATTAATGACTATGGCTAATATTTACACGACTTTTTCAAATAATGTTGATATTTAAAGTTTTCTATGAACGTAATAGTTAAATTAATGAATCTGTATGATTAAAAATACTTATTTTTAAAACACATCTATCTTAACATACTTTCTACCTTCTAAACAGAAACAAAGAATCTCATGAAATGGATTTGGTTAATAATAGATGTTATACATTAAAACACAACGTTCATACTCTTCGCTTAGATTTTAAAGATCTTTGAAACGTTGATGTAGTTTTTTGATTTCTGGATCTTCATTTCTATTTCTGTACACCACCATTCCACTCATATTCAAGAGAGATGGAAGTTTTAGGTGTATTTTATTGAGCTTGTTACGCTTTGAATGGTTTTCATCGAGTCCACCAAATACAAATAAAATACGATTCATATATAGACAGCTTGTATGTAGTTGCACACCTACGTGAAGAGTCTGAACTTGAGATGCTATTATTACCTGTTTTAGTGCTTGCCATTTTAACGTATGAAAATCAATGACCCAAATATCACATAAAATCTCTGTTGAAGGCAAAATTCCCTCGTATAGTATTCCATGTGTTTCATTGAAGGCCATGGACGATGTAATTCGGTTTTGAGGGAATTCAAAATTGTCTGGGTAAGCCCGAACAGCACTCCATGTATGTGTTTCTATTTCAAAAATATGAACAGTTCGAAGTTGACTTTCATCGAAATTATCTGAATTCCCAAAATAATAATATCTTTCATAAAACTACAAAAATACTTTTCATTGAATACATGACCTAAAACATGATAAATGGGTAACGGAACACTTCCTTTCTCTGGGATAACTTCCCACTTCTGATTTTGAAACGAAAATCGATTAAGTAAATGCCGACTTCCAATCCCTTCAGGTAAACTAAAAACATAAATATTATTCTTGTGATAGAAAATTGAGCAAACGTGTTTAGGACTACTTTCACGACCTATAGAATAACTATAATTTTGGCATATGGTTGTTAATTTGTTTGTATCAATGTTAAAATCAGATAAATTGTTATAGAGTTTATTAGCATCATCATAACCACAACAGCCAAATATGAACATGTGCTCACCTACCGCAATGATATCAGACAATGATATTAACCTCAGAGAGTTTTCAATTTTTATTTTTGACCAAACATCGTTGACAATATCATATATCCATAGATTGTGAAAGCACAATTTGAGATGATGTTTTAGACCTCCATATAAAACGATAAAGTTTCTTGTTAAGGTCATTCGATGAAAGCATCGTGCTTCTGGAGTATCGGCACGTTTAGTTTGTAATTTGCTTTCATCTATGTTTTTAAATCGAAGTTTATTAGGCATTTCAATCAACTCTATTATGTTTGAATTACCTTTTGAATCGCGAATTTTGGATCAACTTTTAGCAGGGGAGAATTCACGCTTCAAGAAATCCCTATTTTTATGTTTTAATACGGTTCATTGATCCATTAAAATATAATAATTTTCGTAAACCGATAAATTTTTAATTTATAATATCAATTTAGTGTCATATGTGAGTGAAGAATAAAAGTAGAGACGCTTCAAGTAAATAAAATTATTTTTTGAAAAACTTTAAAGGATGTTATAATGTAACATAACATCTTTTTCATGAAGCATAAGCGCCTTAGACTCACAAAATTAAGCTAAATATAATTTTTAATATTATATTCACAGTTAATTAAACAATATCAAAAATTTTAATAAATTTATCAAAATAGATTATCATTGACCTTTATCCTATTTTAGTTGTTTTATTAATATTTGAGAATTTTTTCCTCTTTTTGAGACTTTTCAACATGGTAGAGATATCGTTTCACTCGTGATAAAATTTAGTAAATATAATAAAATACGTATGTAATGATTGAAATCTGTATATTTTAACATTTCAAAAAGAAGATTTACCTGAGAAAAGAGTTGAAAAATTACACTTATCCAAATACATCAGAATATTTTAAGGAAATGCAAAGATAGTCTCTTGCATATGTTGAATAATAACGTCAAAAGCCGTGATTTCCAAGGCTAAATCAATCAATGAATATTTTCACTTTTTTTCAATGAATAAATTAAAATTTTGTATATTTTGATGTAACTATAAATGTAATTGGATCCTCGTGGTTAAGAGAATATTAATTTTGTGAAAATAACAAAATTTTATGAAACGCCAGGAATATGATCCTAAATTTTAAATAATATCTCATCCTCAAATTCTGACTTTTGTTTATAATTTGTAACCTTCACATGAGATAATTTCATCATTGGGATATTTTTATCTTTTCCAATTATTTTTCAAAGTTTTATATTTCACAGAATTAATTAAAGTAGCTTATTACCTTTATGATCTGAAACATCGATATACTTATGAGTGATATTTTTAATTTATAAAGAGGAAAATAAAATATCAACCTGAAACAGACGTTACATCAAATTTTATTGTTCATATTAATTTTTACAATGTTCAGTAACAACCAGTACTTTAAACTGTGGATTTAAACTTAAAAAATTTTCATCGTTCGGAAATATTCTGAGTTTTGATTTTCATAAATATTTAAGAATATGAATTATTTGTTAAATTTAATTTAGGTTTCAACTGTATTTATTAGTTAAAATGTCTTAAGATTTGTACTAAATCACAAATAAATTGACTTCTTAAATTTTACAAATCTTCAATATCACACTCTTTTAATTTAAAATTTTATTTCTCAATATGAAAAATAATATAAATCCTAAACTCATACTGGTAAAATTAGATTCAGATTTCTTTGTTATGTCATCTAATTATGCAGTCAGGATTGATATAAGTGACAATGAAAAATATTCTATCGCTGCATGCTGAAAATATTTAATTTAGATATTTGGGCGAAATTAGGGTTAAATATGAAGGTATAACAATCACATGAGTTTTTACGGTTTAAGACGCTATTCTAACTCATATCGAAGTCAATTCAATGGACGAAAGTAACTTTGTTGATCACCTGAGAGAAGCGCATACGCGTGACTCGTGTTTATTCTATTGATTTAAAAGAATTATCTGGAAAATATTTTTTCGATCCATAATTTTATCAAAACCATATGTAACAAGATAATTGTCCACTTTCGTATTATTCCTTGTTTTGAGTTAATCTAAACGTACAAATATTGAATTTGGCGTTTAATCTTGAACGAAGGAAGGCTATTCTTCCGACCATCAAGATGTTAAAGGTTAAGAGAACCTACTTTTTTAGAATTCTAAATTTTAAGAGATGTTTGATAATAGAATATTAAAGTGACCAAATGAATATTTTTGTTTTCATTTTGAATGATATTTTCAGTGTTCTGTTATATATGATTATTTGTAAGCCAATAAAGAATATTTAACGCCAATAGACTGAATCTACGTGTTATAGACTTTCATATTTGTGGTTCATTATGTTTTTTCTGCTTTCAATACAGTTTTCAATCATCATAATAATTCGGAACCATTTTCAAATTAAATTAACTTATAACGAATTAACAGTTGAAAATTATCATTTTAAATTTGATGATTCTAATTAATGTACGTAAATGACAATCAGAAAATACAGCCTTACATTTTTAATTTTCTGATATTTTCATTCAACGGTTAAATCTTCTTTATTTTTCTTCAATGACAAATGAAATTTGAATCAAATTAAGTAACAAAATTTTAAAAATCGCGATACCACGTACCATTTTCGAAAACTAAAATCGTCCTTCACGTTTAAACTTTGGGACAGAGAATAATATATTCTCATGAGTTTAATATTTTTAATATTTTGAAATCCCCGGATCCGAAATTTATCGAGAATTTTTAAGTGATCTGCAATAACTAAAATGAAGACTTTAAACAAAATAAAAAGACTTAGTTAAGCCATTTCATATATTAACCGAAATAATCTCTCAGGTAATAAAACAATTATAAAGTGATAACAAACTCCAAGCTATCCCTCCCATGAACGGCGTGAATTCATAAATATGAATGTGATATTTAACGCAGGAAACAATGTTTTATTTCAATCACTCGTGTTCACATTGAGTCAAGATATTTTTATTCCAGTCTTGTTGACAATAGTAGTTAGTTTTAAAGAATATTGTCATCTACATATGACAAATCTTTTGTAAAAATGTCAAATTTTTGTCATGATTGTTTGAATTTGAAAAGTTCAAAAAAGTATTCACACGATAGTCTTGTTAGATGAATCATTTAAACTATAAGATACAGGACAAATAAAATAAAATGTTTTTGAGAAAGGTTATGACGACAGAAAAATTTCAAATTTTGAGTTCTCATTGATATCAAATAAATGAAAGGCTGATCAAAGAGTTGTCGGTTTTCTTCTCTTCGTTGCATAGAAAAGTTTCTGAAATATTTTAGTGCTTGGAATATACTCTTATGTAAAATAAAACAATTTTACAGTTTGGAATTAAACAAAACACGATGTGACGAAAATAGATGATGGCTAATTTACATGTAAATCGATAAATCGTATCCTCGCATTTTAATAAAAGGCAATACAAGTATCATTCTTTCAAACATAAACTGAGGCTACATATATTCCCCAAATATCATATGAACCAAAGACATATTTTAAGAGAATTATAAAGAAGAATATGCTAATAATTATAGGAGAATGGCATTAGGACAGAGAATAAGTAACATTTAGTTGAGTAAAGCGTTATGATTCATGAACGTATTGGTGATGTCAGTCGTAAAATAATTAAATCAGAAAATGATAAAAATACATACCCGTCTAAAGTCTCTTGCCATTCTCAGTTTGTAATTTAAGGAGTTAAGCTTGAACGATTGAATAACACCATATTTGAAATCCTAACAGGATTAAAAGTTGACATAACATGATTTTATGTATTTTTATGGAATAAGACTTTTCTTAAGGGTAATCCTAAAAATATTTCCTCACATATTCACAGTTCTGTTCACACCATATGTCGCTGCATCTTAAGGTCGTTCTCTTTAAAATATTCACGTATATACACCGTTTCACTATCAGGGATAATGTTATATATAGGTATTCGACATCAATTTATATTTTTTAGAAAAATTGTTAATGTCTGGAATTTTCGTCTTCAAATGCATTTGATGTCATTTCAAACTCTAAACGGCTGATAAGAATACTTCAGGTGTTCCTTGTGAAACATAATAACAGAAATCATCAATTGTTTCATGTAAATTCATAATAACTAAATTGGAAAATGATAGAATTGACGTTTCGTGCAAGAATAAAACGAATATATGTTTTTAATTGAACTAAATAAAATCATATTCTTCAAATATTTAAGTTTGTCTTTGCAAACTTAAGATGACCAGTTTAAGATGGCATTCAAACGGTTTTACTTTTCACATATTTATAATCCAAAAATCTTACACATTCATAATAAACCAACAACTATAATCTCGAACGGAACGATTAAGGAAGGCAAACTTTCAGATGACAGCCGAAAAACTTTTCAAACCCCTAAACTATTTTAAAAGGAAAAATATAATTCGAGAAAAGCACTTTAATAAACCATACATTGAACATTGCATTTTACAGCTTAAAATAATTTCTCGAGTTGATAACTATACTTTTCTGAAAGCTTAAAAAAACTATGTTGTTGTTATTTTATATCTAAATCTTGAAAGAACCGATCTAACTAAAATGTATGCCTGGTATCAATTTCATATGATTTAACTAAGCCGAGTATAATAGTTGAGCACAAAATGATTTTTGTAAAAGTTTATCAGTTTTGAGGGATTATATTATCAATAAAAATTATTTCCGCATAATTTTCTTTTTAAATGATTTTGAATAAATATATTCACTGTTCAAAAATAGTGAAATTTTTATGAGCATTCCTCATTAAAAATATGATTATAAAATAGAATGAACCAATTTTATGTTTTTAAAATGTTTTAATTTTATTAAAATTAAAATAATTCATAATAATATAGCTCTTTTATTGGTCAATTTTATAACGCTTAAAATTACAATATTCAAGTCTCATCTAACCAATATTGAGTAAAAATATCATATCTATTTATGAAATGTAAATATATCACTTTTCTTTCTGTTTTTATCGAAAGTAAACATCGGTTATGAACATATATTATGAAGGATTTATTAACATTATCTCCTTAATAATATCATAATTACAAGAAAATCATGAACAAATAAAGTTTATTCACTATAAACTGTACTATTTACAGTAATATATAGAAATTTAATTTGTTCAAGGTTTAATAGCGGAAGATAGTCTTTCAAAGTTAAAAATAGAGTTTCTGTCATTAATTATTTTCAAGATGATGCTTTGATATTTGTTATTTTAACATACGGAATAGAAATTTGTGAGAGTTTTTAGGCTCATCTTATTTATAATTTTAAAGGGTGTCACAGATTAGCTTGAATTAAAGAAGGGTAATGCTTTTTTTGTGTTGGTCCCAAACAATGTTAACTTTATTTGCTCCTCGTAGTAAAATTAACGTTAAATAGTGGAAAGTTAAACTTTGGAGTGCAGATTCACAAATCTTATGTTTCCAGAGTTTAAACTTTAAATTACTCGTTTTATTTAAGTTAAGTGTAATAAAATCGAAAGCCGCAAACTCTTGTTTAACGTTAATTTACCAAGCTTTGAAATTTTTATTTTAAATAAAGAATAATAAAGGGCATAAAAATTCACTCTTATGAGCTTTAACAAAAATTTAAATGTCTAAAATCGTCGAGTCATTTTCACATTAAATATTTATTGTTAGATATAATTTTCGTTGGAGAATATAAAATAAACATCCAAGGATTCATCAATATCAAAAAGTTTCTGTCAACTTGAAAAATATTTTCTTAGGTTTAAAATAAATTTCATCATTTATATTCTGTTGCTTGTCAAAAAATAAACTTTATTGAACACTAAATATAAATATCGTGGTTAATTGAGATAAGATTGAAAAATTCGTTGGCATACGTTGATAAAATTTAACTCCAGCTCTTTTGTTAATCACTTTGAAAATAACAGACATTAAGATATGACCATTTAAAATGGAAAAGTAAAACAACACGCGTTTAAAGAGTAAAATAATAATTTTTTAATGTTCGAAAATTGGTATTTCACGATTCTGGAGTTTATCAAAGAGGAAGTTATATTTTTCTTTGTGTTATAAAGTTTATGAAAACGATTAAGTGAAATTTTGAGCATAAATATTATTTTATACTTAAAAAAATAAAGGATAAAAAATTTACCTGTTTTCGGCTCTTTTTAAACCCTCCTCTTATGTCGTAAAACTAAGGAGAAAACTCATTTTTTAACCGTGTATCAACGATTCATTTCCGTGTTAAAAAAGTTGAACAAAATTAACTGGGATTTTTTATTGTAAAGTTAGGAAATTTACAAATAATCCAGAGTTGATTGATATTTTTAAGAGAACTTCATTGGAACTTGTTTTATTAATTCAAAAGATGAAAAAGATTAATGAAAATAATTTATGAATTTTTCGTGTGAATCAAACGAATTTTCATTTTAATTATTTCTATCGGGTAAAAGAGTTGAAAATTTATTTGATCGCACAAGATTTAAGGCTAAAAATATACCAATATGTTTTACCATACAAATAATTTTGGGAACTAAATGAAGTATCATTGAAAGAAGAAATGGTTGATCGAAAAAATATCAAGTAGTTTTGTGTTAAGATAGATCATGTAAAAATTTAGCATTTTTATACACTCGTGTGAAAATCCACAATTTAATAGTTTTTCAAAATTTTTGACTATCTTCAAATGATAAAGTTCACATAATTTTATGAACGAGAGATATTCTTCAACAACAAAAATATTGACAAAATTATCGATGAAAAGACGATTTAAAAAAAATCACAATGAGTAAGAATTCATGACAAATCTTATTAAATGTTGAACAGTGTGTTCATTAATATAAAAGAATTGTCAAAATATAATTTATTTATTCAAAATTCTTATGAAAAATTTATTAGAAACCAAATATGGTTCAGTAATTAGTTCATGATGAGTCAAATATATCCTTATTTTATCGATTATAAGCTAAATTTATAAACAATTCTTGTGTTTCTAATTCAAAATAACATCCTTCAAATGTCGAAAACTTCCCATGTTCAGATAATCACCGGTACCATTGAGAATGCATCAGTGATGTTTCGCCTTTAATCGAGAAGCAATTAACTTGTTATTAAATGAAAATCGTTTTGATGGAATATAAACGGTGTCCAAACAGATTTTACCAGGGACATAAATTGAGTTAAAATTTTTTGGCGCACATAACAAAACGTAAAAATAATATTAATGAGAATATTTTGCACAGTCAAGAGTAATTCTATTTTGATAAATTATAAGAGTTCTAAATTTTTTAAGCCACAGAAAAATTCTTAAGATAGTCATAAATATATCAATTTAACGGCTGATTATTCTATTATTATGGTTGAATAAAGAACGAATGATTAATTTTACATATTAAGAAAAATTTAGTTGGATAGGTGAGGAATTTAAACATACTTGTGAAAATAGAAATAAATAAAGTTTAGTCAAGTTAAGTATTATGTAATATTAAAGGAGTAACGGTCTATTTATCTCAGGCATCCTGTTTATTTTGAAGAGAACCTTCCTTAATAATTTAAAGGCTTATAAATAACACATAATTATTTTAGGAATATGCAGTGATTCAAAAATACCAATGTTTCTAGTCCAAAAATTCCCAAAAAAATTCAAATCAGCTTGAGAGATAGAGATAGTGACAACTACTTTTAAGAGAGCATAAAGTTATAGTGCTTTACATGCATACGGTATTTCCAAATTTTATTAAGGTATATTTTTTATAGCATTAATAATCGATAAAAAATAAAATTTTCCGAATGGTATTGTATTCTTTTGAGAGGTAAAAATCGTGGCATGAAATACAAAAAAATCATCCACACAATTTAATATCTTTAGCTTTATTCGATCTTTCAAGTTAGTAATTTCTTGAAACGCTTGATGCAAATTTTAAATTACATATAAAAACATATATCCTGAACGAAAATGAGCGAATTATCTATTTTAGGGTTTAACTTTGATGAAATTGTTCATTCGTTAAGTTTCAATCTACGAAACGTAAAATATAAAAACGAATAAATCTAATTTATGCTTTTGGAGTCTAAAATAACTGTAAATAACTAATACAAATGGGAAAACTCACAGAATTAAGTGTAACTAACCTCAACATATTTCTAGAGATCTGAGAGTAAACTCGTTTTTGAAATTTTATATATGATTGATCTGATAAGTAAAGTTTCAGTTGTTTTTGTTAATTCTATTAGAACATCGACAAAGGTTTAAGAAAGAACGTTAGCGTTTAATATACATTATATTTTATCTCTACGATCATGTTATTTTGAATTAAGAAGCTTTGAATTTCTTAAAATATTTTTCAAAAATTAAATTCAGTTTTTAATTTTGATTTCCCGATATAATATGTCTCTCTTAATTTTCCAGCTTTTTATGCTGTTTAAACTTGATAAACTGTCTGTTTTAACTGAGATATCGGATTTAATTTGTATCATTTTATGTTTTTCCTTGTTAAAATTAACTATTGTTTTTAAGAAAAATCAAATCCTAGCTTTATGGTAAATCCTTAAATAATCCTTGTAAAACCCAATACTTTACAGGGTAATTCACGTGGATATCTTTCAAAGCTAAATTTAAAAATCAAAATCCAAGAACTTGAATGAATTTGTTTGTTCTTCTATTACCTACGAATTTGCTTACATCTTTAAAGTTTAAAAGAGATATTATTAAGTATCAAATATCCTAAAAATGGGAAATCTAACACAATTGGTTGAACCCATAAAGGTTAAGATAAAATCAGTTTTAAAATGAGAAAATTTATGATCTTTATGTGCAAATAGTTAAGGACCTTAAGATTTAAAGAAAATGGTAAATTTACTGCTCTTCTTCCTGAGATCAAGATAGTTTTATAAAACTATAAACATATTTTTTAAATTAAATTTTGAGTTTTTACCTGATTCTGTTATTATTTCATCCATAATTAAAACAAATTAGGATATTTCACGAATACTCGTAAAAATTTCATTTATTTATTTTGCAAAAGATTTATTGTTAAAAAATCTATTCATCATACTTTTGCAAAATCAGGAAGCATTTGATATGTCTGGTTGCTTAAGATTTTCATGGTATTTCTCAAAAAATATAAATCAAAATTTTCTTATGTTTATGATATTTTTGGAATTTAATAGAATATAATTTTCATTAAAACGTGTTAACAAGCGACTAACTAATAATACAAAGGTAGTGATCCAATTTTGAACCAATGAAATTATTAGATTTATGTTATTGTTCGAATATAGTTCGTAGTTCTGAGATATATCGTCAAATAGATAACTATTTCGTTGATATTTCATAATTCAAAAGCTAGAACTGCGAGCACTTTGAAATGTTATCCCTTATTCTTAACAGGGATATATCACGTTATTCGGATCAAGGAAAGCCATTTAATTTGAACATAATTTATTTTGAATTGAATGTAAAACAAGATTATTTCTAACTTCGTGTTGAAAGCAAACATGTTATTATCTTCAGTTAAATACATTATTTTACACATTAATATATGAAGGATTGAGAAATTTAAATTTTTAAAAATTTTAAAACTGCTTACCTGAATTTATCTGTCAATCAGGGAATTAACTCAAAATTAAAACAAATAATAAGTTATATTTATTTGAAATTTTAAGTCATTATAAACACAAAATTTATCTCGAGATTGAATAAATTAACAGAGAGTATCTATTAAAGTACCTTGTTATATTTGTTTTCAATGCGAAAAAGTTTAAATATGTATAGTATGAAAATAATTCGGTAATTTTGAAAAAAATTTAAAATAAGAAAGAAGAAAACCATGATTGAAAAAAATATAATGTAAGATGTGACAAAACTAATTGCTGTACGCGAAAGTGCGCGCCGTCATTTACAGATAAAAAAATATTATATAAATAGTTTAGAACGTGGAAATTTCATATCTAAATATTATAAAAACTACAAGGCCAATAAAAATATTATATTTTTACTTTTTTTAACTAATGTCAGATATACACCAAAATTTAGCTTTTCAATCAAAATCATCAAAAATTATTCAATATACAAATAAGTTAAAGAGATTAAGTGAGAATTTTTCAAAAGTAAAACATATAATATTTTAATTGGTTTTGCTAAAATATATGAAATAGTTTAACGTTAAATAGTCTCTCAAATCGATTTGTATAAAAAAATCATTTAAAAAAATAACAAAAGCTTAAATTAATCTATTTTTTGACAGTAAGTGGTAAATTTGTTTCTCCTTTTTTGAAATATATATTTAAGGTTTTATTAATTTTATTCATATGAGATAGAGTTAAAATCAAAAATACGAGCTAACAAGTACCTTTAAAACACGTAATTTAAATATGGGATTTTGGTTTTCACCTCCGATAAACACAAACTGGTGATAATTTTGTTTTCAAAGAATGGATGCACAATACTTTGGGCTTTTTTACAATTTTTATAAACAGTGTTAAAAATATTTTTTAAGCGTGCAAATAAAGGTACTAAATATTTGACAAGAGTTATCGAAGAAAGTTGTAGGGCTATAAAAATGTATTTATATTTTTAGACAATAGCTCGAGATTATATATCATATATGAAATTCGTAATTGTAACGGCCATACGTAGTTGGAAACACCGGTTCCTGTCAGATCACCGAAGTTAAGCAACTGTCGGCTATGTGAGTACTTGGGTGGGCGACTCCCTGGGAAAGCGTAGTGCTGTTATTCTTTTTTCCTACAAATCTAGCTAATGTGTTTATATTTCTATCATAAAGAGATGGGATGATATATATATGTGTCAATTTTATAAGTCGAGCCTTTCAACTTATCTGATTCCAAAGAAATTTAAAAATGCTTAGATGAGTTTCTCCTGTGGCATTTTATGAATCATAACTACTTTTGAGACTCCTCTTTGTATGATATCTCCTTTCAGATATAAAGAATTTTTAGATTTTTCCTTTGATTAATTGACTTCATTTAAAGATATGAATGTACAAATTCGATCATCGATTAAAAATAATAAGATTTTTGAATTAGTCAAATCAAGAAATGTATTGATTTTTGATGAATATTTGAATCCTGGTTTAATTACTTCATTGTTTATGTGTAATTTGTTTCAATTTAGATTTAAATACGCTATTTGTTTTTCATTTTTCAATCTATCTCATATCTATTTTTAATATCTCATAATATTCATTGATAAAATCATCAAACCACACCAATTTAATTAAAATATTATTTTGCTTTCTTATTTGTATAATATTCCACAAACATAATTCTTTGAGTCATATTTCACAGTTAGATCCAACTAATAACAATGTTTTTGATATTTAAAATTTGCAAACCTTTTTAAAATATTGAAATTACATTTTCTGTAAAGTTTATTATATTTAATTATTTTGTTTTCCATATTTTACACTTTTCAGCCTCTTTCAAACAGTGTCTCGTTAAATTATAATCACTTATGTTTCAATTATTCATAAAGGTTCAATTATCTTTTTACCGAATAATAACACTAAACAATCCAACAATTTCTAATAAAGAGTACTTTTGATTTTGAATATATACTGTTTTAACTTTGAAGTCAATAATATTCCTTTTTTTATCTGAAATACCTTGTACAATCCTAACGAAGTTTTCGCAAATTATGAGAAAAACAACTTTGAGAGATTTAATTGTTTATTCGTTTCAAGGTCTGATCTAAGACATGTTTTTATCTTTAATCACTTTCAAGTGGATTCAAAAGACACGAAAAAGGAGGGCAATCAATAAATTCATAGTTAGATTATTAAGTTATTTTTTGCAGAATAAACCATAAGGCATTTAAGAGTCATGTTAGTCACATCATCAAATTAGTATCATTACTCACGAAAGTAATGATACATTTGCTCGGTTGTGATACTAAAAATTTTGAATTAACATGTCTTATTAACTGGCGCATAAAAATATAGATATTGATCCGTCTCTTATTTTTGAATATTTACACTGAATGTTCCTTTTACATATATTTAAATCTGTTAAATTGAACGTGAAACTTAAATTCGTCAAATACATATAAGTAATTCTTTTCAAGACGATTTCTGAACCATTTTGATTATTCTTACCAGGTATGTTAACCTAATCAAACTTTTTGATTGACTTGTTGAATGGTGAATATTATTTCATTTTTTGTGTGAAAGTGGAATATAGAACTCATTTTCAGTCACTTCTTCACATTGCCTTTTAATTTATAATAGAATACATTGTGTGGATAAAGATTTATTACTTGATGAATTTTCACAACTTAACATTATCAATTTAATTAACGTTATTTGATTTTTTTGATCATTATTCATAATTTTTCTTGTGAACTTAACTCTCATATCAAGTATTTCAAAGCTGCCATGTACCATATACCTGCCTAACGAGGTTTTGAGTTGTTTCTTTCGAGAATTTTATGATGTAAAAATGTTAAATTTGAAGATGGTTATTTACTTTTATTCCAAACATTAATGTTGACTTTTTTTGAGAATGACGAGTAGTGTCGACGGATTTTATAATTTAATTTTACTTATCTACTTCTAAGTTAACTTTTAATGAAATAGCTTTAAAATCAAATCCGTAATTAAATAAAATGACTCGAGAAATATTTATAAAACTTCTTTTCAATGAAATCAACACTCCCACATTGAAATTAACGAAAAAATTGTACAATAACAAATATTAAAAATAGTTGAAGACGAAATTTGTTTGATATTTATTTGATAGTTTAAAATGATTCATATTGGTTTTGCATTTTTACGTTTCAACTAAACCTATGGTTGACTCAAACAAATTTTTGATCTTAAATATAAGCTCACAACTTTTTTCATACGTCTTTGTTTTTAAAGTAAATAAAATATTTGACATTTTTGAATAGTTCATGACTTAAACAACCCAGACTCATCAGCCCAGGATACATTTCTCAAAAAATAGTTAAATCAATCAGTCGTTCAATCAATTTAAAGATAATTTAAGATCAAATCAATTTAAAATAACATTAACATTCACTTGATTTTACTAACTTCCTTTTGCGTTTAGGTTCAGGAGCTTTAAGATTTGTTTGTTGATAAAATTGTTGAAGTAGACAGATTATCTCACTTTCGTAAAGACCAGATGATATTGAAAGAGGTAAGCAACTTTGGGTTCTATATTCAGAAATAAAATACGGTTCGATTCCACAGTCACAACAAAGTTCACATCTATCAATGTTCAGAACTGAGCCGCACCCGCCGAATCTAGGATTAGGACAACCGTAGAATATTTTCGTCAAGCCTAAAATTCTTAATGCGCATGCACACATAACACATGGCTCTGAAGTAACATATAAATAACAGTTTGATAACTTTTCAATCCATTAGTTTTTATCATCTCCCTAAAATTAAAATAGTAATTACACTTTTCGTAAAAATATCCTTACATAAATCGATAGCAACAAGTTCAGCGTGTCTTGTAGGATTTAGTTGTTGATTAACATCATTAAATGATGACGCGATTAATTTATCCTCAAATACAATTATGCAGCCTACAGGAACTTCATTTGCTTTTAATGCCTTTGAAGCCTTTTGAAAATTAGATTTTAGATACCATTTCAATGCAAACGGACATCCATTTATAATGATCCATACTTTTAAGAATTAATCTGATAATTTTTACAAATTAAAGTATATCGGCCAGTCGATATATTTCGCTTTTAAAAAGATGTCACTTAATTTTTACGGTACAAATTTTATTTTCTTTAAAAATGTTCAGTGAAGCCTACCTATCCCAGGATATATGCTCGTTCGTTAAAAATCTTACCACATTCCACGTGTTTTTAATGCCACCTAATTTGAAAAAGAATCTTAATTTAAAAAATAGTTCAAGGAAGTGGGTATTAAACGATATGTGATCCTCCATAATTTTAATATGGTGGTTTAATTAGTGTTTAATTCTATAATTTCCCATATTAAAGTATGTGAGTATATAAATTCGTAACCTTTACTCTTTTTTTGACATAGATAATGTAGTTATCATTGAATTTTATTCACAATTAAAAACGGGAGTAATGCGTTTAATTTAAAAAATTTAATTTTAATAAAAATCTCAATTGGGAAGATGTTTGAAGATTTTTCTATTTTGCATGTTCTTCCAAGAACCATTCATTGAATATAAAATTTAGATTCTTAAACTCCAGTAAACAGAACTTTCACAGCTATGAATTTTGGGTACTAGTGAAGGGATTTATCTGTTCTCCACCAATCTGAGTTGAATTCTGAGTAATTAACTCGATTCAATGAAACAATTAAACTTTATCTTTATTAATCAACAACGTGAATCACCAAATTAGGTAACTATCATCAAGATATTCATCGATTGTAAACAAAATTTTCTTTTAATATTCAATTCTATACATTATTAAAAGAATTAACTTTGCAGCTTTTGTGATTTTTGTGAGAAGCGTTTTATTTAAGCTCCAAAAATGGTGTAAATTACACTAACATCAATAAAAATGACTTAAATTATTGAAAATTAGTTTATTTGTGAGAGTTAACAAGATAATTAAATCAAATAATTTCATTTTCTTATTTTAATTTCAGAGTTCTGAATCATAAATATGCTCTACTATGATTACCGTTTAATGGGACTAATCTTTGAAAAAGTCAAAATATTTTCGGTTGAAAATTTATTTGATTAAAGTTTGTATCCAACTACTTTCAAAAAAACTTCAACGGGAATTCTTATTTTGATCAAACAATAACAAAAATTTTAATAAAATATTCTTTTATTTATGAACATGTTTTTAAATATTCGATTAATCTTTTTATAGCTTCATAAAAAACTTCAAAAAACTCACCATTGTATCAAATGGTAGTTTGATTTTAAAAAAACTAAAATAAAGGGTTTGGTAAGAAACCTTAAAAATAATATTTTGAATAAAACAACAAAAATAAATATTTTCAAGAATTATAATTTTTTAATCAATTTTATGTGCTTAAAGGAATTAATGATATGTTAGTACCTGAATAGCGTTTAATTTACCAACTTGACATTCGGATAACAAATTATGTATTATTTTTAACCAAATTTAACTTTTCGATAACGAACACGCGCGGAGATTAACGAAATGAACCAGAAATAAAATGTAGTGTAGTTTAATTAATTAATAACAAAATAATCGAAATTTACTCCAAATTTTTAAAATTTGTTTACATTTAAAACAAAATTTCGTTGATTTTAAATGAAATTTTTTTTGAATTGTATCAAGATGTGAAAATGTAATAAAGCTGATTTTTTAGGTTATTTTTATAATTACTCTAAATCACCTCAGAAATCATAAAAATTACTATTTGTCAATTTAACAACTATTAATTGTTAATGGCTCAGATTTGTAGTGTGTTTTATGGGTTATTTGTCACGTGATTAGTCAATAAAATTTAAGAAAGTGTCGCTTATAAAATTTTAAATACAACTTTCTACAGTGTTTTCCATTTAAAAATAGATGAAACTAATTTATTGTTTGAAAAAATGTAAATAAAAAAAATTTTATTTTTTAATATTAGAAATTAAATTAGTTCATTTCAAACACAAAAATTTGGTTATTTTTAAGATTATTACAACTCCGCGACTACCGACAACGATTTTTCTATATCTATGATGTATGTCCAAAACATCGCCAAGTTTATTGTATTTTGAATATTAAAGAAAGCAAAAAATCATGAATTATAAAGTTTGATAACTTCTGTAGCCAAAGTGTTAAGAAGTCTAAATCACACGAATTTTTAACAAAGTACAGAGAAGAATTTCACAATAGAATAAACGATAATTATCACGAAAAATGAATGAATTTACTCTATTTAATGTGAAAAATAAGCGAAATATTTTGACTTTTATGTTACTCATCTTCATTCATTTTCTCAGTCAAAAATTCATAATAAAGCCATGGGTTTGATCCATTTGGGATGTTAAAAACAGACAAAGCATATGGTTCGGAAAACTTACCCTCATACCTTCCAAAAACTAAAACGAACTGGTTCCTTTTCCATCTTGAAATATGTGATGTTCCATGTTTTTTTTCGAAAAGCAAATATTTGTGAGTGAAATCTGGGTTACTGTCTTTCAGTACGATGGGAACTGAAAGCCAATTTGATTCGACTGTTTTCTGAATGGATCGCTTTGGAGGAATCAAAGCCCCACATAGCACTAGATAAAAAAAATAAATCACCAAAATCAGATTTTCTATCAAGAGCTTTTAGTTCATGAGATGTAAAAGGTGATCCTAGCACGCCTTTTCTTCTGATTATCTGGCGTAGAGAATAGTGATAGTCTAATAAAATATTAAAAACTAATAATAAGACATATACCATTTCACAGGTATTTAATTTATTAATTGGCTTATGGTCATTTTATGTTTATCAATATACAACAACGTCGTGAATGAAAGATAATTAGGTAAATCATTTATAAACATGATTACATTTAAAACTTAACAAAATGCGCATTCTAGCTCAGTAATTCTAAGTTTGAATCAAAACGCGGTTTTTTTCAAAGTTATTGTTTTCGTAATAAGTTGTAAACTTTTCCCTCCATGATCAGTTTTTTTAAAGTTTTTATCTGATGTGGATTTACAACTCGTTTTTTCATTTGTAAAGCGCAGACTAGATAACGTTAAAACAAATACCCTCAAAGATACTTCTTAAAAACAATTCCCATCCTTATTAGATAACTAAACCATCAGCAATATTTTAAATTTAGGATAATTTCAAATAACTCAAAACCAGATATTAAATTTTCACAATAAATGATTAATTTTGCCTGATTCTAGATTCATAACTCATC